>JARCIV010000216.1:0-72005 GCA_029618585.1 Citrus australasica | reverse complement strand
TGCGTGCCCCCTCCGTGTGCCAAAAATAGGCCGCGGGCACAGCGGCGCCCAAAAACGAGCACCCGAAGTCCGGGGCCAAAAGTTCGTCCAGCGGAAAAATGCCCAAAAAAGGGTGGGCTATAGCCTTTGGGCGTGGGGCTGGCGAAGTTCGTCCGCCGGACTCGGAATGGGGCGAGACTTTGCGTGCCCCCTCCGTGTGCCAAAAATAGGCCCTGGTCACAGCGGCGCCCAAAAACGAGCGCCCGAAGTCCGGGGCCCCAAGTTCGTCCAGCGGAAAAATGACCAAAAAAGGGTGGGCTATAGCCTTTGGGCGTGGGGCTGGCGAAGTTCGTCCGCCGGACTCGGAATGGGGCGAGACTTTACGTGCCCCCTCCGTGTGCCAAAAATAGGCCCTGGGCACAGCGGCGCCCAAAAACGAGCGCCCGAAGTCCAAAGCCCCAAGTTCGTCCAGCGGAAAAATGCCCAAAAAAGGGTGGGCTATAGCCTTGGGGCATGGGGCGGGCGAAGTTCGTCCGCCGGACTCGGAATGGGGCGAGGCTTTGCGTGCCCCCTCCGTGTGCCAAAAATAGGCCCCGGGCACAGCCGCGCCCAAAAACGAGCGCCCGAAGTAAAAAAGCCCCAAGTTCGTCCAGCGGAAAAATGCCCAAAAAAGGGTGGGCTATAGCCTTGGGGCGTGGGGCTGGCGAAGTTCGTCCGCCGGACTCGGAATGGGGCGAGCCTTTGCGTGCCCCCTCCGTGCGCCAAAAATAGGCCGCAGGTACAGCGGCGCCCAAAAACGAGCGCCCGAAGTCCGGGGCCCCAAGTTCGTCCAGCGGAAAAATGCCCAAAAAAGGGTTGGCTATAGCCTTTGGGCGTGGGGCTGGCGAAGTTCGTCCGCCGGACTCGGAATGGGGCGAGACTTTGCGTGCCCCCTCCGTGTGCCAAAAATAGGCCCTGGGCACAGCCGCGCCCAAAAACGAGCGCCCGAAGTAAAAAAGCCCCAAGTTCGTCCAGCGGAAAAATGCCCAAAAAAGGGTGGGCTATAGCCTTTGGGCGTGGGGCTGGCGAAGTTCGTCCGGCGGACTCGGAATGGGGCGAGACTTTGCGTGCCCCCTCCGTGTGCCAAAAATAGGCCCTGGGCACAGCCGCGGCCAAAAACGAGCGCCCGAAGTCCAAAGCCCCCACTTCGTCCAGCGGAAAAATGCCCAAAAAAGGGTGGGCTATAGCCTTGGGGCGTGGGGCTGGCGAAGTTCGTCCGCCGGACTCGGAATGGGGCGAGGCTTTGCGTGCCCCCTCCGTGTGCCAAAAATTGGCCCCGGGCACAGCCGCGCCCAAAAACGAGCGCCCGAAGTAAAAAAGCCCCAAGTTCGTCCAGCGGAAAAATGCCCAAAAAAGGGTGGGCTATAGCCTTGGGGCGTGGGGCTGGCGAAGTTCGTCCGCCGGACTCGGAATGGGGCGAGACTTTGCGTGCCCCCTCTGTGTGCCAAAAATAGGCCCTGGGCACAGCCGCGCCCAAAAACGAGCGCCCGAAGTCCGGCGCCCCAAGTTCGTCCAGCGGAAAAATGCCCAAAAAAGGGTGGGCTATGGCCTTGGGGCGTGGGGTTGGCGAAGTTCGTCCGCCGGACTCGGAATGGGGTGAGACCTTGCGTGCCCCCTCCGTGTGCCAAAAATAGGCCGCGGGCACAGCGGCGCCCAAAAACGAGCGCCCGAAGTCCGGGGCCCCAAGTTCGTCCAGCGGAAAAATGCCCAAAAAAGGGTGGGCTATATAGCCTTTGGGCGTGGGGCTGGCGAAGTTCGTCCGCCGGACTCGGAATGGGGCGAGACTTTGCGTGCCCCCTCCGTGTGCCAAAAATAGGCCCTGGGCACAGCCGCGCCCAAAAATGAGCGCCCGAAGTCCGGCGCCCCAAGTTCGTCCAGCGGAAAAATGCCCAAAAAAGGGTGGGCTATAGCCTTGGGGCGTGGGGCTGGCGAAGTTCGTCCGCCGGACTCGGAATGGGGCGAGACTTTGCGTGCCCCCTCCGTGTGCCAAAAATAGGCCCTGGGCACAGCCGCGCCCAAAAACGAGCGCCCGAAGTCCGGCGCCCCAAGTTCGTCCAGCGGAAAAATGCCCAAAAAAGGGTGGGCTATGGCCTTGGGGCGTGGGGCTGGCGAAGTTCGTCCGCCGGACTCGGAATGGGGCGAGACTTTCCGTGCCCCCTCCGTGTGCCAAAATAGGCCCTGGGCACAGCGGCGCCCAAAAACGAGCGCCCGAAGTCCAAAGCCCCAAGTTCGTCCAGCGGAAAAATGCCCAAAAAAGGGTGGGCTATAGCCTTGGGGCGTGGGGCGGGCGAAGTTCGTCCGCCGGACTCGGAATGGGGCGAGGCTTTGCGAGCCCCCTCCGTGTGCCAAAAATAGGCCCCGGGCACAGCCGCGCCCAAAAACGAGCGCCCGAAGTAAAAAAGCCCCAAGTTCGTCCAGCGGAAAAATGCCCAAAAGAGGGGTGGGCTATAGCCTTTGGGCGTGGGGCTGGAGAAGTTCGTCCGCCGGACTCGGAATGGGGCGAGACTTTGCGTGCCCCCTCCGTGTGCCAAAAATATGCCCTGGGCACAGCGGCGCCCAAAAACGAGCGCCCGAAGTCCAAAGCCCCAAGTTCGTCCAGCGGAAAAATGCCCAAAAAAGGGTGGGCTATAGCCTTGGGGCGTGGGGCGGGCGAAGTTCGTCCGCCGGACTCGGAATGGGGCGAGGCTTTCCGGGCCCCCTCCGTGTGCCAAAAATTGGCCCCGGGCACAGCCGCGCCCAAAAACGAGCGCCCGAAGTAAAAAAGCCCCAAGTTCGTCCAGCGGAAAAATGCCCAAAAAAGGGTGGGCTATAGCCTTGGGGCGTGGGGCTGGCGAAGTTCGTCCGCCGGACTCGGAATGGGGCGAGACTTTGCGTGCCCCCTCCGTGTGCCAAAAATTGGCCCCGGGCACAGCCGCGCCCAAAAACGAGCGCCCGAAGTAAAAAAGCCCCAAGTTCGTCCAGCGGAAAAATGCCCAAAAAAGGGTGGGCTATAGCCTTGGGGCGTGGGGCGGGCGAAGTTCGTCCGCCGGACTCGGAATGGGGCGAGGCTTTGCGTGCCCCCTCCGTGTGCTAAAAATCGGCCGCGGGCAAAGCCGCGCCCAAAAACGAGCGCCCGAAGTAAAAAAGCCCCAAGTTCATCCAGCGGAAAAATGCCCAAAAAACGGTGGACTATAGCCTTGGGGCGTGGGGCTGGCGAAGTTCGTCCGCCGGACTCGGAATGGGGCGAGACTTTGCGTGCCCCCTCCGTGTGCCAAAAATAGGCCCTGGGCACAGCGGCGCCCAAAAACGAGCGCCCGAAGTCCGGGGCCCCAAGTTCGTCCAGCGGAAAAATGCCCAAAAAAGGGTGGGCTATAGCCTCTGGGCGTGGGGCTGGCGAAGTTCGTCCGCCGGACTCGGAATGGGGCGAGACTTTGCGTGCCCCCTCCGTGTGCCAAAAATAGGCCCTGGGCACAGCCGCGCCCAAAAACGAGGGCCCGAAGTCCGGCGCCCCAAGTTCGTCCAGCGGAAAAATGCCCAAAAAAGGGTGGGCTATAGCCTTTGGGCGTGGGGCTGGCAAAGTTCGTCCGCCGGACTCAGAATGGAGCGAGACTTTGCATGCCCCCTCCGTGTGACAAAAATAGGCCCTGGGCACAGCCGCGGCCAAAAACGAGCGCCCGAAGTCCAAAGCCCCAAGTTCGTCCAGCGGAAAAATGCCCAAAAAAGGGTGGGCTATAGCCTTGGGGCGTGGGGCTGGCGAAGTTCGTCCGCCGGACTCGGAATGGGGCGAGGCTTTGCGTGCCCCCTCCGTGTGCGAAAAATTGGCCCCGGGCACAGCCGCGCCCGAAGTAAAAAAGCCCCAAGTTCGTCCAGCGGAAAAATGCCCAAAAAAGGGTGGGCTATAGCCTTGGGGCGTGGGGCTGGCGAAGTTCGTCCGCCGGACTCGGAATGGGGCGAGACTTTGCGTGCCCCCTCCGTGTGCCAAAAATAGGCCCTGGGCACAGCCGCGCCCAAAAACGAGCGCCCGAAGTCCGGCGCCCCCAGTTCGTCCAGCGGAAAAATGCCCAAAAAAGGGTGGGCTATGGCCTTGGGGCGTGGGGCTGGCGAAGTTCGTCCGCCGGACTCGGAATGGGGCGAGACCTTGCGTGCCCCCTCCGTGTGCCAAAAATAGGCCGCGGGCACAGCGGCGCCCAAAAACGAGCGCCCGAAGTCCGGGGCCCCAAGTTCGTCCAGCGGAAAAATGCCCAAAAAAGGGTGGGTATAGCCTTTGGGCGTGGGGCTGGCGAAGTTCGTCCGCCGGACTCGGAATGGGGCGAGACTTTGCGTGCCCCCTCCGTGTGCCAAAAATAGGCCCGGGGCACAGCCGCGCCCAAAAACGAGTGCCCGAAGTCCGGCGCCCCAAGTTCGTCCAGCGGAAAAATGCCCAAAAAAGGGTGGGCTATAGCCTTGGGGCGTGGGGCTGGCGAAGTTCGTCCGCCTGACTCGGAATGGGGCGAGACTTTGCGTGCCCCCTCCGTGTGGCAAAAATAGGCCGCGGGCACAGTGGCGCCCAAAAACGAGCGCCTGAAGTCCGGGGCCCCAAGTTCGTCCAGCGGAAAAATGCCCAAAAAAGGGTGGGCTATAGCCTTTGGGCGTGGGGCTGGCGAAGTTCGTCCGCCGGACTCGGAATGGGGCGAGACTTTGCGTGCCCCCTCCGTGTGCCAAAAATAGGCCCTGGGCACAGCGGCGCCCAAAAACGAGCGCCCAAAGTCCAAAGCCCCAAGTTCGTCCAGCGGAAAAATGCCCAAAAAAGGGTGGGCTATAGCCTTGGGGCGTGGGGCGGGCGAAGTTCGTCCGCCGGACTCGGAATGGGGCGAGGCTTTGCGTGCCCCCTCCGTGTGCCAAAAATAGGCCCCGGGCACAGCCGCGCCCAAAAACGAGCGCTCGAAGTAAAAAAGCCCCAAGTTCGTCCAGCGGAAAAATGCCCAAAAAAGGGTGGGCTATAGCCTTGGGGCGTGGGGCTGGCGAAGTTCGTCCGCCGGACTTGGAATGGGGCGAGACTTTGCGTGCCCCCTCCGTGTGCCAAAAATAGGCCAGGGGCACAGCGGCGCCCAAAAACGAGCGCCCGAAGTCCGGGGCCCCAAGTTCGTCCAGCGGAAAAATGCCCAAAAAAGGGTGGGCTATAGCCTCTGGGCATGGGGCTGGCGAAGTTCGTCCGCCGGACTCGGAATGGGGCTAGACTTTGCGTGCCCCCTCCGTGTGGCAAAAATAGGCCGCGGGCACAGCGGCGCCCAAAAACGAGCGCCCGAAGTCCGGGGCCCCAAGTTCGTCCAGCGGAAAAATGCCCAAAAAGGGTGGGCTATGGCCTTGGGGCGTGGGGCTGGCGAAGTTCGTCCGCCGGACTCGGAATGGGGCGAGACCATCCGTGCCCCCTCCGTGTGCCAAAAATAGGCCGCGGGCACAGCGGCGCCCAAAAACGAGCGCTTGAAGTCCGGGGCCCCAAGTTCGTCCAGCGGAAAAATGCGCAAAAAAGGGTGGGCTGTAGCCTTTGGGCGTGGGGCTGGCGAAGTTCGTCCGCCGGACTCGGAATGGGGCGAGGCTTTGCGTGCCCCCTCCGTGTGCCAAAAATTGGCCCCGGGCACAGCATTGCCCGAAGTAAAAAAGCCCCAAGTTCGTCCAGCGGAAAAATGCCCAAAAAAGGGTGGGCTATAGCCTTGGGGCGTGGGGCTGGCGAAGTTCGTCCGCCGGACTCGGAATGGGGCGAGACTTTCCGTGCCCCCTCCGTGTGCCAAAAATAGGCCCTGGGCACAGCCGCGCCCAAAAACGAGCGCCCGAAGTCCGGCGCCCCAAGTTCGTCCAGCGGAAAAATGCCCAAAAAAGGGTGGGCTATGGCCTTGGGGCGTGGGGCTGGCGAAGTTCGTCCGCCGGACTCGGAATGGGGCGAGACCATCCGTGCCCCCTCCGTGTGCCAAAAATAGGCCGCGGGCACAGCGGCGCCCAAAAACGAGCGCCCGAAGTCCGGGGCCCCAAGTTCGTCCAGCGGAAAAATGCCCAAAAAAGGGTGGGCTATAGCCTTTGGGCGTGGGGCTGGCGAAGTTCGTCCGCCGGACTCGGAATGGGGCGAGACTTTGCGTGCCCCCTCCGTGTGCCAAAAATAGGCCCTTGGAACAGCCGCGCCCAAAAACGAGCGCCCGAAGTCCGGCGCCCCAAGTTCGTCCAGCGGAAAAATGCCCAAAAAAGGGTGGGCTATAGCCTTGGGGCGTGGGGCTGGCGAAGTTCGTCCGCCGGACTCGGAATGGGGCGAGACTTTGCGTGCCCCCTCCGTGTGGCAAAAATAGGCCGCGGGCACAGCGGCGCCCAAAAACGAGCGCCCGAAGTCCGGGCCCCAAGTTCGTCCAGCGGAAAAATGCCCAAAAAAGGGTGGGCTATAGCCTTTGGGCGTGGGGCTGGCGAAGTTCGTCTGCCGGACTCGGAATGGGGCGAGACTTTGCGTGCCCCCTCCGTGTGCCAAAAATAGGCCCTGGGCACAGCGGCGCCCAAAAACGAGCGCCCGAAGTCCAAAGCCCCAAGTTCGTCCAGCGGAAAAATGCCCAAAAAAGGGTGGGCTATAGCCTTGGGGCGTGGGGCGGGCGAAGTTCGTCCGCCGGACTCGGAATGGGGCGAGTCTTTACGTGCCCCCTCCGTGTGCCAAAAATTGGCCCCGGGCACAGCCGCGCCCAAAAACGAGCGCCCGAAGTAAAAAACCCCCAAGTTCGTCCAGCGGAAAAATGCCCAAAAAAGGGTGGGCTATAGCCTTGGGGCGTGGGGCTGGCGAAGTTCGTCCGCCGGACTCGGAATGGGGCTAGACTTTGCGTGCCAACTCCGTGTGGGAAAAATAGGCCGTGGGCACAGCGGCGCCCAAAAACGAGCGCCCGAAGTCCGGGGCCCCAAGTTCGTCCAGCGGAAAAATGCCCAAAAAAGGGTGGGCTATGGCCTTGGGGCGTGGGTTGGCGAAGTTCGTCCGCCGGACTCGGAATGGGGCGAGACCATCCGTGCCCCCTCCGTGTGCCAAAAATAGGCCGCGGGCACAGCGGCGCCCCAAAACGAGCGCCCGAAGTCCGGGGCCCCAAGTTCGTCCAGCGGAAAAATGCCCAAAAAAGGGTGGGCTGTAGCCTTTGGGCGTGGGGCTGGCGAAGTTCGTCCGCCGGACTCGGAATGGGGCGAGACTTTGCGTGCCCCCTCCGTGTGCCAAAAATAGGCCCTGGGCACAGCCGCGCCCAAAAACGAGCGCCCGAAGTCCGGCGCCCCAAGTTCGTCCAGCGGAAAAATGCCCAAAAAAGGGTGGGCTATAGCCTTGGGGCGTGGGGCTGGCGAAGTTCGTCCGCCGGACTCGGAATGGGGCGAGACTTTGCGTGCCCCCTCCGTGTGGCAAAAATAGGCAGCGGGCACAGCGGCGCCCAAAAACGAGCGCCCGAAGTCCGGGCCCCAAGTTCGTCCAGCGGAAAAATGCCCAAAAAAGGGTGGGCTATAGCCTTTGGGCGTGGGGCTGGCGAAGTTCGTCTGCCGGACTCGGAATGGGGCGAGACTTTGCGTGCCCCCTCCGTGTGCCAAAAATAGGCCCTGGGCACAGCGGCGCCCAAAAACGAGCGCCCGAAGTCCTAAGCCCCAAGTTCGTCCAGCGGAAAAATGCCCAAAAAAGGGTGGGCTATAGCCTTGGGGCGTGGGGCGGGCGAAGTTCGTCCGCCGGACTCGGAATGGGGCGAGGCTTTACGTGCCCCCTCCGTGAGCCAAAAATTGGCCCCGGGCACAGCCGCGCCCAAAAACGAGCGCCCGAAGTAAAAAAGCCCCAAGTTCGTCCAGCGGAAAAATGCCCAAAAAAGGGTGGGCTATAGCCTTGGGGCGTGGGGCTGGCGAAGTTCGTCCGCCGGACTCGGAATGGGGCTAGACTTTGCGTGCCCCCTTCGTGTGGCAAAAATAGGCCGCGGGCACAGCGGCGCCCAAAAACGAGCGCCCGAAGTCCGGGGCCTCAAGTTCGTCCAGCGGAAAAATGCCCAAAAAAGGGTGGGCTATAGCCTTTGGGCATGGGGCTGGCGAAGTTCGTCCGCCGGACTCGGAATGGGGCGAGACTTTGCGTGCCCCCTCCGTGTGCCAAAAATAGGCCCTGGGCACAGCAGCGCCCAAAAACGAGCGCCCGAAGTCCAAAGCCCCAAGTTCGTCCAGCGGAAAAATGCCCAAAAAAGGGTGGGCTATAGCCTTGGGGCGTGGGGCGGGCGAAGTTCGTCCGCCGGGCTCGGAATGGGGCGAGGCTTTGTGTGCCCCCTCCGTGTGCCAAAAATAGGCCCCGGGCACAGCCGCGCCCAAAAACGAGCGCCCGAAGTAAAAAAGCCCCAAGTTCGTCCAGCGGAAAAATGCCCAAAAAAGGGTGGGCTATAGCCTTTGGGCGTGGGGCTGGCGAAGTTCGTCCGCCGGACTCGGAATGGGGCGAGACTTTGCGTACCCCCTCCGTGTGCCAAAAATATGCCCTGGGCACAGCCGCGCCCAAAAACGAGCGCCCGAAGTCCGGCGCCCCAAGTTCGTCCAGCGGAAAAATGCCCAAAAAAGGGTGGGCTATAGCCTTGGGGCGTGGGGCGGGCGAAGTTCGTCCGCCGGACTCGGAATGGGGCGAGGCTTTGCGTGCCCCCTCCGTGTGCCAAAAATTGGCCCCGGGCACAGCCGCGCCCAAAAACGAGCGCCCGAAGTAAAAAGGCCCCAAGTTTGTCCAGCGGAAAAATGCCCAAAAAAGGGTGGGCTATAGCCTTGGGGCGTGGGGCTGGCGAAGTTCGTCCGCCGGACTCGGAATGGGGCGAGACTTTGCGTGCCCCCTCCGTGTGCCAAAAATTGGCCCCGGACACAGCCGCGCCCAAAAACGAGCGCCCGAAGTAAAAAAGCCCCAAGTTCGTCCAGCGGAAAAATGCCCAAAAAAGGGTGGGCTATAGCCTTGGGGCGTGGGGCTGGCGAAGTTCGTCCGCCGGACTCGGAATGGGGCGAGACTTTGCGTGCCCCCTCCGTGTACCAAAAATAGGCCCTGGGCACAGCCGCGCCCAAAGACGAGCGCCCGAAGTCCGGCGCCCCAAGTTCGTCCAGCGGAAAAATGCCCAAAAAAGGGTGGGCTATGGCCTTGTGGCGTGGGGCTGGCGAAGTTCGTCCGCCGGACTCGGAATGGGGCGAGACTTTGCGTGCCCCCTCCGTGTGCCAAAAATAGGCCGCGGGCACAGCGGCGCCCAAAAACGAGCGCCGGAAGTCCGGGGCCCCAAGTTCGTCCAGCGGAAAAATGCCCAAAAAAAGGGTGGGCTATGGCCTTGGGGCGTGGGGCTGGCGAAGTTCGTCCGCCGGACTCGGAATGGGGCGAGACTTTGCGTGCCCCCTCCGTGTGCCAAAAATAGGCCCTGGCCACAGCGGCGCCGAAAATCGAGCGCCCGAAGTCCGGGGCCCCAAGTTCGTCCAGCGGAAAAATGCCCAAAAAAGGGTGGGCTATAGCCTCTGGGCGTGGGGCTGGCGAAGTTCGTCCGCCGGACTCGGAATGGGGCGAGACTTTGCGTGCCCCCTCCGTGTGCCAAAAATAGGCCCTGGGCACAGCCGCGCCCAAAAACGAGCGCCCGAAGTCCGGCGCCCCAAGTTCGTCCAGCGGAAAAATGCCCAAAAAAGGGTGGGCTATAGCCTTGGGGCGTGGGGCTGGCGAAGTTCGTCCGCCGGACTCGGAATGGGGCGAGACTTTGCGTGCCCCCTCCGTGCGGCAAAACTACGCCGCGGGCACAGCGGCGCCCAAAAACGAGCGCCCGAAGTCCGGGGCCCCAAGTTCGTCCAGCGGAAAAATGCCCAAAAAAGGGTGGGCTATAGCCTTTGGACATGGGGCTGGCGAAGTTCGTCCGCCGGACTCGGAATGGGGCGAGACTTTGCGTGCCCCCTCCGTGTGCCAAAAATAGGCCCTGGGCACAGCGGCGCCCAAAAACGAGCGCCCGAAGTCCAAAGCCCCAAGTTCGTCCAGCGGAAAAATGCCCAAAAAAGGGTGGGCTATAGCCACTGGGCGTGGGGCTGGCGAAGTTCGTTCGTCCGCCGGACTCGGAATGGGGCGAGACTTTGCGTGCCCCCTCCGTGTGCCAAAAATAGGCCCTGGGCACAGCCGCGCCCAAAAACGAGCGCCCGAAGTCCGGCGCCCCAAGTTCGTCCAGCGGAAAAATGCCCAAAAAAGGGTGGGCTATAGCCTTGGGGCGTGGGGCTGGCGAAGTTCGTCCGCCGGACTCGGAATGGGGCGAGACTTTGCGTGCCCCCTCCGTGTGCCAAAAATATGCCCTGGGCACAGCGCCGCCCAAAAACGAGCGCCGGAAGTCCAAAGCCCCAAAATTCATCCAGCGGAAAAATGCCCAAAAAAAGGGTGGGCTATGGCCTTGGGGCGTGGGGCTGGCGAAGTTCGTCCGCCGGACTCGGAATGGGGCGAGACTTTGCGTGCCCCCTCCATGTGCCAAAAATAGGCCGCGGGCACAGCGCCGCCCAAAAACGAGCGACCGAAGCCCGGGGCCCCAAGTTCGTCCAGCGGAAAAATGCCCAAAAAAGGGTGGGCTATAGCCTTTGGGCGTGGGGCTGGCGAAGTTCGTCCGCCGGACTCGGAATGGGGCGAGACTTTGCGTGCCCCCTCCGTGTGCCAAAAATAGGCCCTGGGCACAGCCGCGCCCAAAAACGAGCGCCCGAAGTCCGGCGCCCCAAGTTCGTCCAGCGGAAAAATGCCCAAAAAAGGGTGGGCTATAAGCCTTGGGGCGTGGGGCTGGCGAAGTTCGTCCGCCGGACTTGGAATGGGGCGAGACTTTGCGTTCCCCCACCGTGTGCCAAAAATAGGCCGCGGGAACAGCGGCGCCCAAAAACGAGCGCTCGAAGTCCGGGGCCCCAAGTTCGTCCAGCGGAAAAATGCCCAAAAAAGGGTGGGCTATAGCCTTTGGGCGTGGGGCTGGCGAAGTTTGTCCGCCGGACTCGGAATGGGGCGAGACTTTGCGTGCCCCCTCCGTGTGCCAAAAATAAGCCCTGGGCATAGCCACGCCCAAAAACGAGCGCCCGAAGTCCAAAGCCCCAAGTTCGTCCAGCGGAAAAATGCCCAAAAAAGGGTGCGCTATAGCCTTGGGGCGTGGGGCTGGCGAAGTTCGTCCGCCGGACTCGGAATGGGGCGAGACTTTACGTGCCCCCTCCGTGTGCCAAAAATAGGCCCTGGACACAGCTGCGCCCAAAAACGAGCGCCCGAAGTCCAAAGCCCCAAGTTCGTCCAGCGGAAAAATGCCCAAAAAAGGGTGGGCTATAGCCTTGGGGCGTGGGTCTGGCGAAGTTCGTCCGCCGGACTCTGAATGGGGCGAGACTTTGCGTGCCCCCTCCGTGTGCCAAAAATAGGCCGCGGGCACAGCGGCGCCCAAAAACGAGCGCCCGAAGTCCGGGGCCAAAAGTTCGTCCAGCGGAAAAATGCCCAAAAAAGGGTGGGCTATAGCCTTTGGGCGTGGGGCTGGCGAAGTTCGTCCGCCGGACTCGGAAAGGGGCGAGACTTTGCGTGCCCACTCCGTGTGCCAAAAATAAGCCCTGGGCATAGCCACGCCCAAAAACGAGCGCCCGAAGTCCAAAGCCCCAAGTTCGTCCAGCGGAAAAATGCCCAAAAAAGGGTGCGCTATAGCCTTGGGGCGTGGGGCTGGCGAAGTTCGTCCGCCGGACTCGGAATGGGGCGAGACTTTACGTGCCCCCTCCGTGTGCCAAAAATAGGCCCTGGACACAGCTGCGCCCAAAAACGAGCGCCCGAAGTCCAAAGCCCCAAGTTCGTCCAGCGGAAAAATGCGCAAAAAAGGGTGGGCTATAGCCTTGGGGCGTGGGTCTGGCGAAGTTCGTCCGCCGGACTCTGAATGGGGCGAGACTTTGCGTGCCCCCTCCGTGTGCCAAAAATAGGCCGCGGGCACAGCGGCGCCCAAAAACTAGCGCCCGAAGTCCGGGGCCAAAAGTTCGTCCAGCGGAAAAATGCCCAAAAAAGGGTGGGCTATAGCCTTTGGGCGTGGGGCTGGCGAAGTTCGTCCGCCGGACTCGGAAAGGGGCGAGACTTTGCGTGCCCCCTCCGTGTGCCAAAAATAGGCCCTGGGAACAGCCGCGCCCAAAAAGGAGCGCCCGAAGTCCGGCGCCCCAAGTTCGTCCAGCGGAAAAATGCCCAAAAAAGGGTGGGCTATAGCCTTGGGGCGTGGGGCTGGCGAAGTTCGTCCGCCGGACTCGGAATGGGGCGAGAATTTGCGTGCCCCCTCCGTGTGCCAAAAATAGGCCCTGGGCACAGCCGCGCCCAAAAACGAGCCCCCGAAGCCCGGCGCCCCAAGTTCGTCGAGCGGGAAAATGCGCAAAAAAGGGTGGGCTATAGCCTTGGGGCGTGGGGCTGGCGAAGTTCGTCCGCCGGACTCGGAATGGGGCGAGACTTTGCGTGCCCCCTCCGTGTGCCAAAAAGAGGCCGCGGGCACAGCCGCGCCCAAAAACGAGCCCCCGAAGTCCGGGGCCCCAAGTTCGTCCAGCGGAAAAATGCCCAAAAAAGGGTGTGCTATAGCCTTGGGGCGTGGGGCTGGCGAAGTTCCTCCGCCGGACTCGGAATGGGGCGAGACTTTGCGTGCCCCCTCCGTGTGACAAAAATAGGCTGCGGGCACAGCCGCGCCCAAAAACGAGCCCTCGAAGTCCTTGGCCCCAAGTTCGTCCAGCGGAAAAATGCCCAAAAAAGGGTGTGCTATAGCCTTGGGGCGTGGGGCTGGCGAAGTTCGTCCGCCGGACTCGGAATGGGGCGAGACTTTGCGTGCCTCCTCCGTGTGCCAATAATAGGCCCTGGGCATAGCCGCGCCCAAAAACGAGCGCCCGAAGTCCAAAGCCCCAAGTTCGTCCAGCGGAAAAATGCCCAAAAAAGGGTGCGCTATAGCCTTGGGGCGTGGGGCTGGCGAAGTTCGTCCGCCGGACTCGGAATGGGGCGAGACTTTACGTGCCCCCTCCGTGTGCCAAAAATAGGCCCTGGACACAGCTGCGCCCAAAAACGAGCGCCCGAAGTCCAAAGCCCCAAGTTCGTCCAGCGGAAAAATGCCCAAAAAAGGGTGGGCTATAGCCTTGGGGCGTGGGTCTGGCGAAGTTCGTCCGCCGGACTCGGAATGGGGCGAGACTTTGCGTGCCCCCTCCGTGTGGCAAAAATAGGCTGCGGGCACAGCGGCGCCCAAAAACGAGCGCCCGAAGTCCGGGGCCAAAAGTTCGTCCAGCGGAAAAATGCCCAAAAAAGGGTGGGCTATAGCCTTTGGGCGTGGGGCTGGCGAAGTTCGTCCGCCGGACTCGGAAAGGGGCGAGACTTTGCGTGCCCCCTCCGTGTGCCAAAAATAGGCCCTGGGCACAGCCGCGCCCAAAAACGAGCGCCCGAAGTCCGGCGCCCCAAGTTCGTCCAGCGGAAAAATGCCCAAAAAAGGGTGGGCTATAGCCTTGGGGCGTGGGGCTGGCGAAGTTCGTCCGCCGGACTCGGAATGGGGCGAGAATTTGCGTGCCCCCTCCGTGTGCCAAAAATAGGCCCTGGGCACAGCCGCGCCCAAAAACGAGCGCCCGAAGCCCGGCGCCCCAAGTTCGTCGAGCGGAAAAATGCGCAAAAAAGGGTGGGCTATAGCCTTGGGGCGTGGGGCTGGCGAGATTCGTCCGCCGGACTCGGAATGGGGCGAGACTTTGCGTGCCCCCTCCGTGTGCCAAAAATAGGCCCTGGGCACAGCCGCTTCCAAAAACGAGCGCCCGAAGTCCGGCGCCCTAAGTTCGTCTAGCGGAAAAATGCCCAAAAAAGGGTGGGCTATAGCCTTGGGGCGTGGGGCTGGCGAAGTTCGTCCGCCGGACTCGGAATGGGGCGAGACTTTGCGTGCCCCCTCCGTGTCCCAAAAATAGGCCGCGGACGCAGCGGCGCCCAAAAACGAGCGCCCGAAGTCCGGGGCCCCAAGTTCGTCCAGCGGAAAAATGCCCAAAAAAGGGTGGGCTATAGCCTTTGGGCGTGGGGCGGGCGAAGTTCGTCCGCTGGACTCGGAATGGGGCGAGACTTTGTGTGCCCCCTCCGTGTGCCAAAAATAGGCCCTGGGCACAGCGGCGCCAAAAAACGAGCGCCCGAAGTCCAAAGCCCCAAGTTCGTCCAGCGGAAAAATGCCCAAAAAAGGGTGCGCTATAGCCTTGGGGCGTGGGGCTGGCGAAGTTCGTCCGCCGGACTCGGAATGGGGCGAGACTTTGCGTGCCCCCTCCGTGTGCCAAAAATAGGCCCTGGGCAAACCCGCGCCCAAAAACGAGCGCCCGAAGTCCAGCGCCCCAAGTTCGTCCAGCGGAAAAATGCCCAAAAAAGGGTGGGCTATAGCCTTGGGGCGTGGGGCTGGCGAAGTTCGTCCGCCGGACTCGGAATGGGGCGAGACTTTGCGTGCCCCCTCCGTGTGCGAAAACTAGGCCGCGGGCACAGCGGCGCCCAAAAACGAGCGCCCGAAGACCGGGGATCCAAGTTCGTCCAGCGGAAAAATGCCCAAAAAAGGGTGGGCTATAGCCTTTGGGCGTGGGGCTGGCGAAGTTCGTCCGCCGGACTCGGATGGGGCGAGGCTTTGCGTGCCCCCTCCGTGTGCCAAAAATAGGCCCTGGGCACAGCCGCGCCCAAAAACGAGCGCCCGAAGTCCGGCGCCCCAAGTTCGTCCAGCGGAAAAATGCCCAAAAAAGGGTGGGCTATAGCCTTGGGGCGTGGGGCTGGCGAAGTTCGTCCGCCGGACTCGGAATGGGGCGAGAATTTGCGTGCCCCCTCCGTGTGCCAAAAATAGGCCCTGGGCACAGACGCGCCCAAAAACGAGCGCCCGAAGCCCGGCGCCCCAAGTTCATCGAGCGGAAAAATGCCCAAAAAAGGGTGGGCTATAGCCTTGGGGCGTGGGGCTGGCGAAGTTCGTCCGCCGGACTCGGAATGGGGCGAGACTTTGCGTGCCCCCTCCGTGTGCCAAAAATAGGCCCTGGGCACAGCTGCGCCCAAAAACGAGCGCCCGAAGTCCGGCGCCCCAAGTTCGTCTAGCGGAAAAATGCCCAAAAAAGGGTGGGCTATAGCCTTGGGGCGTGGGGCTGGCGAAGTTCGTCTGCCGGACTCGGAATGGGGCGAGACTTTGCGTGCCCCCTCCGTGTGCCAAAAATAGGCCGCGGGCGCAGCGGCGCCCAAAAACAAGCGCCCGAAGTCCGGGGCCCCAAGTTCGTCCAGCGGAAAAATGCCCAAAAAAGGGTGGGCTATAGCCTTTGGGCGTGGGGCGGGCGAAGTTCGTCCGCCGGACTCGGAATGGGGCGAGACTTTGCGTGCCCCCTCCGTGTGCCAAAAATAGGCCCTGGGCACAGCGGCGCCCAAAAACGAGCGCCCAAAGTCCAAAGCCCCAAGTTCGTCCAGCGGAAAAATGCCCAAAAAAGGGTGGGCTATAGCCTTGGGGCGTGGGGCTGGCGAAGTTCGCCCGCCGGACTCGGAATTGGGCGAGACTTTACGTGCCCCCTCCGTGTGCCAAAAATAGGCCCTGGGCACAGCCGCGTCCAAAAACGAGCGCCCGACGTCCAAAGCCCCAAGTTCGTCCAGCGGAAAAATGCCCAAAAAAGGGTGGGCTATAGCCTTGGGGCGTGGGGCTGGCGAAGTTCGTGCGCCGGACTCGGAATGGGGCGAGACTTTGCGTGCCCCCTCCGTGTGCCAAAAATAGGCCCTGGGCACAGCCGCGCCCAAAAACGAGCGCCCGAAGTCCGGGGCCCCAAGTTCGTCCAGCGGAAAAATGCCCAAAAAAGGGTGGGCTATAGCCTTTGGGCGTGGGGCTGGCGAAGTTCGTCCGCCGGACTCGGAATGGGGCGAGACTTTGCGTGCCCCCTCCGTGTGCCAAAAATAGGCCCTGGGCACAGCGGCGCCCAAAAACGAGCGCCCGAAGTCCAAAGCCCCAAGTTCGTCCAGCGGAAAAATGCCCAAAAAAGGGTGGGCTATAGCCTTGGGGCGTGGGGCTGGCGAAGTTCGTCCGCCGGACTCGGAATGGGGCGAGACTTTGCGTGCCCCCTCCGTGTGCCAAAAATAGGCCCTGGGCACAGCCGCGCCCAAAAACGAGCGCCCGAAGTCCAAAGCCCCAAGTTCGTCCAGCGGAAAAATGCCCAAAAAAGGGTGGGCTATAGCCTTGGGGCGTGGGGCTGGCGAAGTTCGTCCGCCGGACTCGGAATGGGGCGAGACTTTGCGTGCCCCCTCCGTGTGCCAAAAATAGGCCCTGGGCACAGCCGCGCCCAAAAACGAGCGCCCGAAGTCCGGCGCCCCAAGTTCGTCCAGCGGAAAAATGCCCAAAAAAGGGTGGGCTATAGCCTTGGGGCGTGGGGCTGGCGAAGTTCGTCCGCCGGACTCGGAATGGGGCGAGACTTTGCGTGCCCCCTCCGTGTGCCAAAAATAGGCCGCGGGCACAGCGGCGCCCAAAAACGAGCGCCCGAAGTCCGGGGCCCCAAGTTCGTCCAGCGGAAAAATGCCCAAAAAAGGGTGGGCTATAGCCTTGGGGCGTGGGGCTGGCGAAGTTCGTCCGCCGGACTCGGAATGGGGCGAGACTTTGCGTGCCCCCTCCGTGTGCCAAAAATAGGCCCTGGGCACAGCCGCGCCCAAAAACGAGCGCCCGAAGCCCGGCGCCCCAAGTTCGTCCAGCGGAAAAATGCCCAAAAAAGGGTGGGCTATAGCCTTGGGGCGTGGGGCTGGCGAAGTTCGTCCGCCGGACTCGGAATGGGGCGAGACTTTGCGTGCCCCCTCCGTGTGCCAAAAATAGGCCCTGGGCACAGCCGCGCCCAAAAACGAGCGCCCGAAGTCCGGCGCCCCAAGTTCGTCCAGCGGAAAAATGCCCAAAAAAGGGTGGGCTATAGCCTTGGGGCGTGGGGCTGGCGAAGTTCGTCCGCCGGACTCGGAATGGGGCGAGACTTTGCGTGCCCCCTCCGTGTGCCAAAAATAGGCCGCGGGCACAGCGGCGCCCAAAAACGAGCGCCCGAAGTCCGGGGCCCCAAGTTCGTCCAGCGGAAAAATGCCCAAAAAAGGGTGGGCTATAGCCTTGGGGCGTGGGGCTGGCGAAGTTCGTCCGCCGGACTCGGAATGGGGCGAGACTTTGCGTGCCCCCTCCGTGTGCCAAAAATAGGCCCTGGGCACAGCTGCGCCCAAAAACGAGCGCCCGAAGTCCAAAGCCCCAAGTTCGTCCAGCGGAAAAATGCCCAAAAAAGGGTGGGCTATAGCCTTGGGGCGTGGGGCTGGCGAAGTTCGTCCGCCGGACTCGGAATGGGGCGAGACTTTGCGTGCCCCCTCCGTGTGCCAAAAATAGGCCGCTGGGCACAGCCGCGCCCAAAAACGAGCGCCCGAAGTCCGGGGCCCCAAGTTCGTCCAGCGGAAAAATGCCCAAAAAAGGGTGGGCTATAGCCTTTGGGCGTGGGGCTGGCGAAGTTCGTCCGCCGGACTCGGAATGGGGCGAGACTTTGCGTGCCCCCTCCGTGTGCCAAAAATAGGCCCTGGGCACAGCTGCGCCCAAAAACGAGCGCCCGAAGTCCAAAGCCCCAAGTTCGTCCAGCGGAAAAATGCCCAAAAAAGGGTGGGCTATAGCCTTGGGGCGTGGGGCTGGCGAAGTTCGTCCGCCGGACTCGGAATGGGGCGAGACTTTGCGTGCCCCCTCCGTGTGCCAAAAATAGGCCCTGGGCACAGCCGCGCCCAAAAACGAGCGCCCGAAGTCCGGCGCCCCAAGTTCGTCCAGCGGAAAAATGCCCAAAAAAGGGTGGGCTATAGCCTTGGGGCGTGGGGCTGGCGAAGTTCGACCGCCGGACTCGGAATGGGGCGAGACTTTGCGTGCCCCCTCCGTGTGCCAAAAATAGGCCGCGGGCACAGCGGCGCCCAAAAACGAGCGCCCGAAGTCCGGGGCCCCAAGTTCGTCCAGCGGAAAAATGCCCAAAAAAGGGTGGGCTATAGCCTTGGGGCGTGGGGCTGGCGAAGTTCGTCCGCCGGACTCGGAATGGGGCGAGACTTTGCGTGCCCCCTCCGTGTGCCAAAAATAGGCAGTGGGCACAGCCACGCCCAAAAACGAGTGCCCGAAGTCCGGCGCCCCAAGTTCGTCCAGCGGAAAAATGCCCAAAAAAGGGTGGGCTATAGCCTTGGGGCGTGGGGCTGGCGAAGTTCGTCCGCCGGACTCGGAATGGGGCGAGACTTTGCGTCCCCCCTCCGTGTGCCAAAAATAGGCCCTGGGCACAGCCGCGCCCAAAAACGAGCGCCCGAAGTCCAAAGCCCCAAGTTCGTCCAGCGGAAAAATGCCCAAAAAAGGGTGGGCTATAGCCTTGGGGCGTGGGGCTGGCGAAGTTCGTCCGCCGGACTCGGAATGGGGCGAGACTTTGCGTGCCCCCTCTGTGTGCCAAAAATAGGCCGCGGGCACAGCGGCGCCCAAAAACGAGCGCCCGAAGTCCGGGGCCCCAAGTTCGTCCAGCGGAAAAATGCCCAAAAAAGGGTGGGCTATAGCCTTTGGGCGTGGGGCTGGCGAAGTTCGTCCGCCGGACTCGGAATGGGGCGAGACTTTGCGTGCCCCCTCCGTGTGCCAAAAATAGGCCCTGGGCACAGCCGCGCCCAAAAACGAGCGCCCGAAGTCCAAAGCCCCAAGTTCGTCCAGCGGAAAAATGCCCAAAAAAGGGTGGGCTATAGCCTTGGGGCGTGGGGCTGGCGAAGTTCGTCCGCCGGACTCGGAATGGGGCGAGACTTTGCGTGCCCCCTCCGTGTGCCAAAAATAGGCCCTGGGCACAGCCGTGCCCAAAAACGAGCGCCCGAAGTCCGGCGCCCCAAGTTCGTCCAGCGGAAAAATGCCCAAAAAAGGGTGGGCTATAGCCTTGGGGCGTGGGGCTGGCGAAGTTCGTCCGCCGGACTCGGAATGGGGCGAGAATTTGCGTGCCCCCTCCGTGTGCCAAAACTAGGCCCTGGGCACAGCCGCGCCCAAAAACGAGCGCCCGAAGCCCGGCGCCCCAAGTTCGTCCAGCGGAAAAATGCCCAAAAAAGGGTGGGCTATAGCCTTGGGGCGTGGGGCTGGCGAAGTTCGTCCGCCGGACTCGGAATAGGGCGAGACTTTGCGTGCCCCCTCCGTGTGCCAAAAATAGGCCCTGGGCACAGCCGCGCCCAAAAACGAGCGCCCGAAGTCCGGCGCACCAAGTTCGTCCAGCGGAAAAATGCCCAAAAAAGGGTGGGCTATAGCCTTGGGGTGTGGGGCTGGCGAAGTTCGTCCGCCTGACTCGGAATGGGGCGAGACTTTGCGTGTCCCCTCCGTGTGCAAAAAATAGGCCCTGGGCACAGCCGCGCCAAAAAACAAGCGCCCGAAGTCCGGCGCCCCAAGTTCGTCGAGCGGAAAAATGCCCCAAAAAGGGTGGGCTATAGACTTGGGGCGTGGGGCTGGCGAAGTTCGTTCGCCGGACTTGGAATGGGGCGAGACTTTGCGTGCCCCCTCCGTGTGCCAAAAATAGGCCCTGGGCTCAGCCGCGCCCAAAAACGAGCGCCCGAAGTCCGGCGCCCCAAGTTCGTCTAGCGGAAAAATGCCCAAAAAAGGGTGGGCTATAGCCTTGGGGCGTGGGGCTGGCTAAGTTCGTCCGCCGGACTCGGAATGGGGCGAGACTTTGCGTGCCCCCTCCGTGTGCCAAAAATAGGCCGCGGGCACAGCGGCGCCCAAAAACGAGCGCCCGAAGTCCGGGGCCCCAAGTTCGTCCAGCGGAAAAATGCCCAAAAAAGGGTGGGCTATAGCCTTTGGGCGTGGGGCGGGCGAAGTTCGTCCGCCGGACTCAGAATGGGGCGAGACTTTGCGTGCCCCCTCCGTGTGCCAAAAATAGGCCCTGGGCACAGCGGCGCCCAAAAACGAGCGCCCGAAGTCCAAAGCCCCAAGTTCGTCCAGCGGAAAAAAACCCAAAAAAGGGTGGGCTATAGCCTTGGGGCGTGGGGCTGGCGAAGTTCGTCCGCCGGACTCGGAATGGGGCGAGACTTTGCGTGCCCCCTCCGTGTGCCAAAAATCGGCCGCGGGCATAGCGGCGCCCAAAAACGAGCGCCCGAAGTCCGGGGCCCCAAGTTCGTCCAGCGGAAAAATGCCCAAAAAAGGGTGGGCTATAGCCTTTGGGCGTGGGGCTGGCGAAGTTCGTCCGCCGGACTCGGAATTGGGCGAGACTTTGCGTGCCCCCTCCGTGTGCCAAAAATAGGCCCTGGGCACAGCCGCGCCCAAAAACGAGCGCCCGAAGTCCAAAGCCCCAAGTTCGTCCAGCGGAAAAATGCCCAAAAAAGGGTGGGCTATAGCCTTGGGGCGTGGGGCTGGCGAAGTTCGTCCGCCGGACTCGGAATGGGGCGAGACTTTGCGTACCCCCTCCGTGTGCCAAAAATAGGCCGCGGGCACAGCGCGCCCAAAAACGAGCGCCCGAAGTCCGGGGCTCCAAGTTCGTCCGGCGGAAAAATGCCCAAAAAAGGGTGGGCTATGGTCTTTGGGCGTGGGGCTGGCGAAGTTCGTCCGCAGGACTCGGAATGGGGCGAGACTTTGCGTGCCCCCTCCGTGTGCCAAAAATAGGCCCGGGGCACAGCCGCACCCAAAAACGAGCGCCCGAAGTCCAAAGCCCCAAGTTCGTCCAGCGGAAAAATGCCCAAAAAAGGGTGGGCTATAGCCTTGGGGCGTTGGGCTGGCGAAGTTCGACCGCCGGACTCGGAATGGGGCGAGACTTTGCGTGCCCCCTCCGTGTGCCAAAAATAGGCCGCGGGCACAGCGGCACCCAAAAACGAGCGTCCGAAGTCCGGGGCCCCAAGTTCGTCCACCGGAAAAATGCCCAAAAAAGGGTGGGCTATAGCCTTGGGGCGTGGGGCTGGCGAAGTTCGTCCGCCGGACTCGGAATGGGGCGAGACTTTGCGTGCCCCCTCCGTGTGCCAAAAATAGGCCGGGGGCACAGCGGCGTCCAAAAACGAGCGCCCGAAGCCCGGGGCCCCAAGTTCGTCCAGCGGAAAAATGCCCAAAAAAGGGCGGGCAATAGCCTTGGGGCGTGGGGCTGGCGAAGTTCGTCCGCCGGACTCGGAATGGGGCGAGACTTTGCGTGCCCCTCCGTGTGCCAAAAATAGGCCCTGGGAACAGCCGCGCCCAAAAACGAGCGCCCGAAGTCCAAAGCCCCAAGTTCGTCCAGCGGAAAAATGCCCAAAAAAGGGTGGGCTATAGCCTTGGGGCGTGGGGCTGGCGAAGTTCGTCTGCCGGACTCGGAATGGGGCGAGACTTTGCGTACCCCCTCCGTGTGCCAAAAATAGGCCGCGGGCACAGCGCGCCCAAAAACGAGCGCCCGAAGTCCGGGGCTCCAAGTTCGTCCAGCGGAAAAATGCCCAAAAAAGGGTGGGCTATAGCCTTGGGGCGTGGGGCTGGCGAAGTTCGTCCGCCGGACTCGGAATGGGGCGAGACTTTGCGTACCCCCTCCGTGTGCCAAAAATAGGCCGCGGGCACAGCGCGCCCAAAAACGAGCGCCCGAAGTCCGGGGCTCCAAGTTCGTCCAGCGGAAAAATGCCCAAAAAAGGGTGGGCTATGGTCTTTGGGCGTGGGGCTGGCGAAGTTCGTCCGCAGGACTCGGAATGGGGCGAGACTTTGCATGCCCCCTCCGTGTGCCAAAAATAGGCCCGGGGCACAGCCGCACCCAAAAACGAGCGCCCGAAGTCCAAAGCCCCAAGTTCGTCCAGCGGAAAAATGCCCAAAAAAGGGTGGGCTATAGCCTTGGGGCGTTGGGCTGGCGAAGTTCGACCGCCGGACTCGGAATGGGGCGAGACTTTGCGTGCCCCCTCCGTGTGCCAAAAATAGGCCGCGGGCACAGCGGCACCCAAAAACGAGCGTCCGAAGCCCGGGGCCCCAAGTTCGTCCAGCGGAAAAATGCCCAAGAAAGGGTGGGCTATAGCCTTGGGGCGAGGGGCTGGCGAAGTTCGTCCGCCGGACTCGGAATGGGGCGAGACTTTGCGTGCCCCCTCCGTGTGCCAAAAATAGGCCGGGGGCACAGCGGCGTCCAAAAACGAGCGCCCGAAGCCCGGGGCCCCAAGTTCGTCCAGCGGAAAAATGCCCAAAAAAGGGCGGGCAATAGCCTTGGGGCGTGGGGCTGGCGAAGTTCGTCCGCCGGACTCGGAATGGGGCGAGACTTTGCGTGCCCCCTCCGTGTGCCAAAAATAGGCCCTGGACACAGCCACGCCCAAAAACGAGCGCCCGAAGTCCAAAGCCCCAAGTTCGTCCAGCGGAAAAATGCCCAAAAAAGGGTGGGCTATAGCCTTGGGGCGTGGGGCTGGCGAAGTTCGTCCGCCGGACTCGGAATGGGGCGAGACTTTGCGTGCCCCCTCCGTGTGCCAAAAATAGGCCCTGGGCACAGCGGCGCCCAAAAACGAGCGCCCGAAGTCCGGCGCCCCAAGTTCGTCCAGCGGAAAAATGCCCAAAAAAGGGTGGGCTATAGCCTTGGGGTGTGGGGGTGGCGAAGTTCGTGGGGGTGGCGAAGTTCGTCCGCCGGACTCGGAATGGGGCGAGACTTTGCGTGCCCCCTCCGTGTGCCAAAAATAGGCCGGGGGCACAGCGGCGCCCAAAAACGAGCTCCCGAAGCCCGGGGCCCCAAGTTCGTTCAGCGGAAAAATGCCCAAAAAAGGGTGGGCTATAGCCTTTGGGCGTGGGGCTGGCGAAGTTCGTCCGCCGGACTCGGAATGGGGCGAGACTTTGCGTGCCCCCTCCGTGTGCCAAAAATAGGCCCTGCGCACAGCCGCGCACAAGAACGAGAGCCCGAAGTCCGGCGCCCCAAGTTCGTCAAGTGGAAAAATGCCCAAAAAAGGGTGGGCTATAGCCTTGGGGCGTGGGGCTGGCGAAGTTCGTCCGCCGGACTCGGAATCGGGCGAGAATTTGCGTGCCCCCTCCGTGTGCCAAAAATAGCCCCTGGACACAGCGGCGCCCAAAAACGAGCGCCCGAAGTCCGGCGCCACAAGTTCGTCCAGCGGAAAAATGCCCAAAAAAGGGTGGGCTATAGCCTTGGGGCGTGGGGCTGGCGAAGTTCGACCGCCGGACTCGGAATGGGGCGAGACTTTGCGTACCCCCTCCGTGTGCCAAAAATAGGCCGCGGGCACAGCGCGCCCAAAAACGAGCGCCCGAAGTCCGGGGCTCCAAGTTCGTCCAGCGGAAAAATGCCCAAAAAAGGGTGGGCTATAGCCTTGGGGCGTGGGGCTGGCGAAGTTCGTCCGCCGGACTCGGAATGGGGCGAGACTTTGCGTACCCCCTCCGTGTGCCAAAAATAGGCCGCGGGCACAGCGCGCCCAAAAACGAGCGCCCGAAATCCGGGGCCCCAAGTTCGTCCAACGGAAAAATGCCCAAAAAAAGGTGGGCTATAGCCTTTGGGCGTGGGGGTGGCGAAGTTCGTCCGCCGGACTCGGAATGGGCCGAGACTTCGCGTGCCCCCTCCGTGTGCCAAAAATAGGCCGGGGGCACAGCGGCGCCCAAAAACGAGCTCCTGAAGTCCGGGGCCCCAAGTTCGTTCAGCGGAAAAATGCCCAAAAAAGGGTGGGCTATAGCCTTTGGGCGTGGGGCTGGCGAAGTTCGTCCGCCGGACTCGGAATGGGGCGAGACTTTGCGTGCCCCCTCCGTGTGCCAAAAATAGGCCCTGGGCACAGCCGCGCCCAAAAACGAGCGCCCGAAGTCCGGCGCCCCAAGTTCGTCCAGTGGAAAAATGCCCAAAAAAGGGTGGGCTATAGCCTTGGGGCGTGGGGCTGGCGAAGTTCGTCCGCCGGACTCGGAATCGGGCGAGAATTTGCGTGCCCCCTCCGTGTGCCAAAAATAGGCCCTGGACACAGCGGCGCCCAAAAACGAGCGCCCGAAGTCCGGCGCCCCAAGTTCGTCCAGCGGAAAAATGCCCAAAAAAGGGTGGGCTATAACCTTGGGGCGTGGGGCTGGCGAAGTTCGTCCGCCGGACTCGGAATGAGGCGAGACTTTGCGTGCCCCCTCCGTGTGCCAAAAATAGGCCCTGGGCACAGCCGCGCCCAAAAACGAGCGCCCGAAGTCCAAAGCCCCAAGTTCGTCCAGCGGAAAAATGCCCAAAAAAGGGTGGGCTATAGCCTTGGGGCGTGGGGCTGGCGAAAATCATCCGCCGGACTCGGAATGGGGCGAGACTTTGCGTGCCCCCTCCGTGTGCCAAAAATAGGCCCTGGGCACAGCCGCGCCCAAAAACGAGCGCCCGAAGTCCAAAGCCGCAAGTTCGTCCAGCGGAAAAATGCCCAAAAAAGGGTGGGCTATAGCCTTTGGGCGTGGGGCTGGCGAAGTTCGTCCGCCGGACTCGGAATGGATCGAGACTTTGCGTGCCCCCTCCGTGTGCCAAAAATACGCCCTGGGCACAGCCGCGCCCAAAAATGAGCGCCCGAAGTCCGGCGCCCCAAGTTCGTCCAGCGGAAAAATGCCCAAAAAAGGGTGGGCTATAGCCTGGGGGCGTGGGGCTGGCGAAGTTCGTCCACCGGACTCGGAATGGGGCGAGACTTTGCGTGCCCCCTCCGTGTGCCAAAAATCGGCCGCGGGCATAGCGGCGCCCAAAAACGAGCGCCCGAAGTCCGGGGCCCCAAGTTCGTCCAGCGGAAAAATGCCCAAAAAAGGGTGGGCTATAGCCTTTGGGCGTGGGGGTGGCGAAGTTCGTCCGCCGGACTCGGAATGGGCCGAGACTTCGCGTGCCCCCTCCGTGTGCCAAAAATAGGCCGGGGGCACAGCGGCGCCCAAAAACGAGCTCCTGAAGTCCGGGGCCCCAAGTTCGTTCAGCGGAAAAATGCCCAAAAAAGGGTGGGCTATAGCCTTTGGGCGTGGGGCTGGCGAAGTTCGTCCGCCGGACTCGGAATGGGGCGAGACTTTGCGTGCCCCCTCCGTGTGCCAAAAATAGGCCCTGGGCACAGCCGCGCCCAAAAACGAGCGCCCGAAGTCCGGCGCCCCAAGTTCGTCCAGTGGAAAAATGCCCAAAAAAGGGTGGGCTATAGCCTTGGGGCGTGGGGCTGGCGAAGTTCGTCCGCCGGACTCGGAATCGGGCGAGAATTTGCGTGCCCCCTCCGTGTGCCAAAAATAGGCCCTGGACACAGCGGCGCCCAAAAACGAGCGCCCGAAGTCCGGCGCCCCAAGTTCGTCCAGCGGAAAAATGCCCAAAAAAGGGTGGGCTATAGCCTTGGGGCGTGGGGCTGGCGAAGTTCGTCCGCCGGACTCGGAATGGGGCGAGACTTTGCGTGCCCCCTCCGTGTGCCAAAAATAGGCCCTGGGCACAGCCGCGCCCAAAAACGAGCGCCCGAAGTCCGGCGCCCCAAGTTCGTCCAGCGGAAAAATGCCCAAAAAAGGGTGGGCTATAGCCTTGGGGCGTGGGGCTGGCGAAGTTCGTCCGCCGGACTCGGAATGGGGCGAGACTTTGCGTGCCCCCTCCGTGTGCCAAAAATAGGCCGCGGGCACAGCGCGCCCAAAAACGAGCGCCCGAAGTCCGGGGCCCCAAGTTCGTCCAGCGGAAAAATGCCCAAAAAAGGGTGGGCTATAGCCTTTGGGCGTGGGGCTGGCGAAGTTCGTCCGCCGGACTCGGAATGGGCCGAGACTTTGCGTGCCCCCTCCGTGTGCCAAAAATAGGCCCTGGGCACAGCGGCGCCCAAAAACGAGCGCCCGAAGTCCAAAGCCCCAAGTTCGTTCAGCGGAAAAATGCCCAAAAAAGGGTGGGCTATAGCCTTTGGGCGTGGGGCTGGCGAAGTTCGTCCGCCGGACTCGGAATGGGGCGAGACTTTGCGTGCCCCCTCCGTGTGCCAAAAATAGGCCCTGGGCACAGCCGCGCCCAAAAACGAGCGCCCGAAGTCCGGCGCCCCAAGTTCGTCCAGTGGAAAAATGCCCAAAAAAGGGTGGGCTATAGCCTTGGGGCGTGGGGCTGGCGAAATTCGTCCGCCGGACTCGGAATCGGGCGAGAATTTGCGTGCCCCCTCCGTGTGCCAAAAATAGGCCCTGGGCACAGCGGCGCCCAAAAACGAGCGCCCGAAGTCCGGCGCCCCAAGTTCGTCCAGCGGAAAAATGCCCAAAAAAGGGTGGGCTATAGCCTTTGGGCGTGGGGCTGGCGAAGTTCGTCCGCCGGACTCGGAATGGGGCGAGACTTTGCGTGCCCCCTCCGTGTGCCAAAAATAGGCCCTGGGCACAGCCGCGCCCAAAAACGAGCGCCCGAAGTCCGGCGCCCCAAGTTCGTCCAGCGGAAAAATGCCCAAAAAAGGGTGGGCTATAGCCTTGGGGCGTGGGGCTGGCGAAGTTCGTCCGCCGGACTCGGAATGGGGCGAGACTTTGCGTGCCCCCTCCGTGTGCCAAAAATAGGCCCTGGGCACAGCGGCGCCCAAAAACGAGCGCCCGAAGTCCGGCGCCCCAAGTTCGTCCAGCGGAAAAATGCCCAAAAAAGGGTGGGCTATAACCTTGGGGCGTGGGGCTGGCGAAGTTCGTCCGCCGGACTCGGAATGAGGCGAGACTTTGCGTGCCCCCTCCGTGTGCCAAAAATAGGCCCTGGGCACAGCCGCGCCCAAAAACGAGCGCCCGAAGTCCAAAGCCCCAAGTTCGTCCAGCGGAAAAATGCCCAAAAAAGGGTGGGCTATAGCCTTGGGGCGTGGGGCTGGCGAAAATCATCCGCCGGACTCGGAATGGGGCGAGACTTTGCGTGCCCCCTCCGTGTGCCAAAAATAGGCCCTGGGCACAGCCGCGCCCAAAAACGAGCGCCCGAAGTCCAAAGCCGCAAGTTCGTCCAGCGGAAAAATGCCCAAAAAAGGGTGGGCTATAGCCTTTGGGCGTGGGGCTGGCGAAGTTCGTCCGCCGGACTCGGAATGGATCGAGACTTTGCGTGCCCCCTCCGTGTGCCAAAAATACGCCCTGGGCACAGCCGCGCCCAAAAATGAGCGCCCGAAGTCCGGCGCCCCAAGTTCGTCCAGCGGAAAAATGCCCAAAAAAGGGTGGGCTATAGCCTGGGGGCGTGGGGCTGGCGAAGTTCGTCCACCGGACTCGGAATGGGGCGAGACTTTGCGTGCCCCCTCCGTGTGCCAAAAATCGGCCGCGGGCATAGCGGCGCCCAAAAACGAGCGCCCGAAGTCCAAAGCCCCAAGTTCGTCCAGCGGAAAAATGCCCAAAAAAGGGTGGGCTATAGCCTTGGGGCGTGGGGCTGGCGAAAATCATCCGCCGGACTCGGAATGGGGCGAGACTTTGCGTGCCCCCTCCGTGTGCCAAAAATAGGCCCTGGGCACAGCCGCGCCCAAAAACGAGCGCCCGAAGTCCAAAGCCGCAAGTTCGTCCAGCGGAAAAATGCCCAAAAAAGGGTGGGCTATAGCCTTTGGGCGTGGGGCTGGCGAAGTTCGTCCGCCGGACTCGGAATGGGGCGAGACTTTGCGTGCCCCCTCCGTGTGCCAAAAATACGCCCTGGGCACAGCCGCGCCCAAAAACGAGCGCCCGAAGTCCGGCGCCCCAAGTTCGTCCAGCGGAAAAATGCCCAAAAAAGGGTGGGCTATAGCCTTTGGGCGTGGGGCTGGCGAAGTTCGTCCGCCGGACTCGGAATGGGGCGAGACTTTGCGTGCCCCCTCCGTGTGCCAAAAATAGGCCCTGGGCACAGCCGCGCCCAAAAACGAGCGCCCGAAGTCCAAAGCCCCAAGTTCGTCCAGCGGAAAAATGCCCAAAAAAGGGTGGGCTATAGCCTTGGGGCGTGGGGCTGGCGAAGTTCGTCCGCCGGACTCGGAATGGGGCGAGACTTTGCGTGCCCCCTCCGTGTGCCAAAAATAGGCCGCGGGCACAGCGGCGCCCAAAAACGAGCGCCCGAAGTCCGGGGCCCCAAGTTCGTCCAGCGGAAAAATGCCCAAAAAAGGGTGGGCTATAGCCTTTGGGCGTGGGGCTGGCAAAGTTCGTCCGCCGGACTCGGAATGGGGCGAGACTTTGCGTGCCCCCTCCGTGTGCCAAAAATAGGCCCTGGGCACAGCCGCGCCCAAAAACGAGCGCCCGAAGTCCAAAGCCCCAAGTTCGTCCAGCGGAAAAATGCCCAAAAAAGGGTGGCCTATAGCCTTGGGGCGTGGGGCTGGCGAAGTTCGTCCGCCGGACTCGGAATGGGGCGAGACTTTGCGTGCCCCCTCCGTGTGCCAAAAATAGGCCCTGGGCACAGCCGCGCCCAAAAACGAGCGCCCGAAGTCCAAAGCCCCAAGTTCGTCCAGCGGAAAAATGCCCAAAAAAGGGTGGGCTATAGCCTTGGGGCGTGGGGCGGGCGAAGTTCGTCCGCCGGACTCGGAATGGGGCGAGACTTTGCGTTCCCCCTCCGTGTGCCAAAAATAGGCCGCGGGCACAGCGGCGCCCAAAAACGAGCGCCCGAAGTCCGGGGC
The DNA here is from genome assembly GCA_029618585.1 of Citrus australasica. Classification (NCBI taxonomy): domain Eukaryota; kingdom Viridiplantae; phylum Streptophyta; class Magnoliopsida; order Sapindales; family Rutaceae; genus Citrus; species Citrus australasica. Next base: position 43,666 of record JARCIV010000216.1, on the reverse strand, counting down.
CCCAAGTTCGTCCAGCGGAAAAATGCCCAAAAAAGGGTGGGCTATAGCCTTTGGGCGTGGGGCTGGCGAAGTTCGTCCGCCGGACTCGGAATGGGGCGAGACTTTGCGTGCCCCCTCCGTGTGCCAAAAATAGGACCTGGGCACAGCCGCGCCCAAAAACGAGCGCCCGAAGTCCAAAGCCCCAAGTTCGTCCAGCGGAAAAATGCCCAAAAAAGGGTGGGCTATAGCCTTTGGGCATGGGGCTGGCGAAGTTCGTCCGCCGGACTCGGAATGGGGCGAGACTTTGCGTGCCCCCTCCGTGTGCCAAAAATAGGCCCTGGGCACAGCCGCGCCCAAAAACGAGCGCCCGAAGTCCAAAGCCCCAAGTTCGTCCAGCGGAAAAATGCCCAAAAAAGGGTGGGCTATAGCCTTGGGGCGTGGGGCTGGCGAAAATCATCCGCCGGACTCGGAATGGGGCGAGACTTTGCGTGCCCCCTCCGTGTGCCAAAAATAGGCCCTGGGCACAGCCGCGCCCAAAAACGAGCGCCCGAAGTCCAAAGCCGCAAGTTCGTCCAGCGGAAAAATGCCCAAAAAAGGGTGGGCTATAGCCTTTGGGCGTGGGGCTGGCGAAGTTCGTCCGCCGGACTCGGAATGGGGCGAGACTTTGCGTGCCCCCTCCGTGTGCCAAAAATACGCCCTGGGCACAGCCGCGCCCAAAAACGAGCGCCCGAAGTCCGGCGCCCCAAGTTCGTCCAGCGGAAAAATGCCCAAAAAAGGGTGGGCTATAGCCTTTGGGCGTGGGGCTGGCGAAGTTCGTCCGCCGGACTCGGAATGGGGCGAGACTTTGCGTGCCCCCTCCGTGTGCCAAAAATAGGCCCTGGGCCCAGCCGCGCCCAAAAACGAGCGCCCGAAGTCCAAAGCCCCAAGTTCGTCCAGCGGAAAAATGCCCAAAAAAGGGTGGGCTATAGCCTTGGGGCGTGGGGCTGGCGAAGTTCGTCCGCCGGACTCGGAATGGGGCGAGACTTTGCGTGCCCCCTCCGTGTGCCAAAAATAGGCCGCGGGCACAGCGGCGCCCAAAAACGAGAGCCCGAAGTCCGGGGCCCCAAGTTCGTCCAGCGGAAAAATGCCCAAAAAAGGGTGGGCTATAGCCTTTGGGCGTGGGGCTGGCAAAGTTCGTCCGCCGGACTCGGAATGGGGCGAGACTTTGCGTGCCCCCTCCGTGTGCCAAAAATAGGCCCTGGGCACAGCCGCGCCCAAAAACGAGCGCCCGAAGTCCAAAGCCCCAAGTTCGTCCAGCGGAAAAATGCCCAAAAAAGGGTGGGCTATAGCCTTGGGGCGTGGGGCGGGCGAAGTTCGTCCGCCGGACTCGGAATGGGGCGAGACTTTGCGTTCCCCCTCCGTGTGCCAAAAATAGGCCGCGGGCACAGCGGCGCCCAAAAACGAGCGCCCGAAGTCCGGGGCCCCAAGTTCGTCCAGCGGAAAAATGCCCAAAAAAGGGTGGGCTATAGCCTTTGGGCGTGGGGCTGGCGAAGTTCGTCCGCCGGACTCGGAATGGGGCGAGACTTTGCGTTCCCCCTCCGTGTGCCAAAAATAGGCCGCGGGCACAGCGGCGCCCAAAAACGAGCGCCCGAAGTCCGGGGCCCCAAGTTCGTCCAGCGGAAAAATGCCCAAAAAAGGGTGGGCTATAGCCTTTGGGCGTGGGGCTGGCGAAGTTCGTCCGCCGGACTCGGAATGGGGCGAGACTTTGCGTGCCCCCTCCGTGTGCCAAAAATAGGACCTGGGCACAGCCGCGCCCAAAAACGAGCGCCCGAAGTCCAAAGCCCCAAGTTCGTCCAGCGGAAAAATGCCCAAAAAAGGGTGGGCTATAGCCTTTGGGCATGGGGCTGGCGAAGTTCGTCCGCCGGACTCGGAATGGGGCGAGACTTTGCGTGCCCCCTCCGTGTGCCAAAAATAGGCCCTGGGCACAGCCGCGCCCAAAAACGAGCGCCCGAAGTCCAAAGCCCCAAGTTCGTCCAGCGGAAAAATGCCCAAAAAAGGGTGGGCTATAGCCTTGGGGCGTGGGGCTGGCGAAAATCATCCGCCGGACTCGGAATGGGGCGAGACTTTGCGTGCCCCCTCCGTGTGCCAAAAATAGGCCCTGGGCACAGCCGCGCCCAAAAACGAGCGCCCGAAGTCCAAAGCCGCAAGTTCGTCCAGCGGAAAAATGCCCAAAAAAGGGTGGGCTATAGCCTTTGGGCGTGGAGCTGGCGAAGTTCGTCCGCCGGACTCGGAATGGGGCGAGACTTTGCGTGCCCCCTCCGTGTGCCAAAAATACGCCCTGGGCACAGCCGCGCCCAAAAACGAGCGCCCGAAGTCCGGCGCCCCAAGTTCGTCCAGCGGAAAAATGCCCAAAAAAGGGTGGGCTATAGCCTTTGGGCGTGGGGCTGGCGAAGTTCGTCCGCCGGACTCGGAATGGGGCGAGACTTTGCGTGCCCCCTCCGTGTGCCAAAAATAGGCCCTGGGCCCAGCCGCGCCCAAAAACGAGCGCCCGAAGTCCAAAGCCCCAAGTTCGTCCAGCGGAAAAATGCCCAAAAAAGGGTGGGCTATAGCCTTGGGGCGTGGGGCTGGCGAAGTTCGTCCGCCGGACTCGGAATGGGGCGAGACTTTGCGTGCCCCCTCCGTGTGCCAAAAATAGGCCGCGGGCACAGCGGCGCCCAAAAACGAGAGCCCGAAGTCCGGGGCCCCAAGTTCGTCCAGCGGAAAAATGCCCAAAAAAGGGTGGGCTATAGCCTTTGGGCGTGGGGCTGGCAAAGTTCGTCCGCCGGACTCGGAATGGGGCGAGACTTTGCGTGCCCCCTCCGTGTGCCAAAAATAGGCCCTGGGCACAGCCGCGCCCAAAAACGAGCGCCCGAAGTCCAAAGCCCCAAGTTCGTCCAGCGGAAAAATGCCCAAAAAAGGGTGGCCTATAGCCTTGGGGCGTGGGGCTGGCGAAGTTCGTCCGCCGGACTCGGAATGGGGCGAGACTTTGCGTGCCCCCTCCGTGTGCCAAAAATAGGCCCTGGGCACAGCCGCGCCCAAAAACGAGCGCCCGAAGTCCAAAGCCCCAAGTTCGTCCAGCGGAAAAATGCCCAAAAAAGGGTGGGCTATAGCCTTGGGGCGTGGGGCGGGCGAAGTTCGTCCGCCGGACTCGGAATGGGGCGAGACTTTGCGTTCCCCCTCCGTGTGCCAAAAATAGGCCGCGGGCACAGCGGCGCCCAAAAACGAGCGCCCGAAGTCCGGGGCCCCAAGTTCGTCCAGCGGAAAAATGCCCAAAAAAGGGTGGGCTATAGCCTTTGGGCGTGGGGCTGGCGAAGTTCGTCCGCCGGACTCGGAATGGGGCGAGACTTTGCGTGCCCCCTCCGTGTGCCAAAAATAGGCCCTGGGCACAGCCGCGCCCAAAAACGAGCGCCCGAAGTCCAAAGCCCCAAGTTCGTCCAGCGGAAAAATGCCCAAAAAAGGGTGGGCTATAGCCTTGGGGCATGGGGCTGGCGAAGTTCGTCCGCCGGACTCGGAATGGGGCGAGACTATGCGTGCCCCCTCCGTGTGCCAAAAATAGGCCGCGGGCACAGCGGCGCCCAAAAACGAGCGCCCGAAGTCCGGGTCCCCAAGTTCGTCCAGCGGAAAAATGCCCAAAAAAGGTTGGGCTATAGCCTTTGGGCGTGGGGCTGGCGAAGTTCGTCCGCCGGACTCGGAATGGGGCGAGACTTTGCGTGCCCCCTCCGTGTGCCAAAAATAGGCCCTGGGCACAGCCGCACCCAAAAACGAGCGCCCGAAGTCCGGCGCCCCAAGTTCGTCCAGCGGAAAAATGCCCAAAAAAGGGTGGGCTATAATAGCCTTGGGGCGTGGGGCTGGCGAAGTTCGTCCGCCGGACTCGGAATGGGGCGAGACTTTGCGTGCCCCCTCCGTGTGCCAAAAATAGGCCGCGGGCACAGCGGCGCCCAAAAACGAGCGCCCGAAGTCCGGGGCCCCAAGTTCGTCCAGCGGAAAAATGCCCAAAAAAGGGTGGGCTATAGCCTTTGGGCGTGGGGCTGGCGAAGTTCGTCCGCCGGACTCGGAATGGGGCGAGACTTTGCGTGCCCCCTCCGTGTGCCAAAAATAGGCCCTGGGCACAGCCGCGCCCAAAAACGAGCGCCCGAAGTCCAAAGCCCCAAGTTCGTCCAGCGGAAAAATGCCCAAAAAAGGGTGGGCTATAGCCTTGGGGCATGGGGCTGGCGAAGTTCGTCCGCCGGACTCGGAATGGGGCGAGACTATGCGTGCCCCCTCCGTGTGCCAAAAATAGGCCGCGGGCACAGCGGCGCCCAAAAACGAGCGCCCGAAGTCCGGGTCCCCAAGTTCGTCCAGCGGAAAAATGCCCAAAAAAGGTTGGGCTATAGCCTTTGGGCGTGGGGCTGGCGAAGTTCGTCCGCCGGACTCGGAATGGGGCGAGACTTTGCGTGCCCCCTCCGTGTGCCAAAAATAGGCCCTGGGCACAGCCGCACCCAAAAACGAGCGCCCGAAGTCCGGCGCCCCAAGTTCGTCCAGCGGAAAAATGCCCAAAAAAGGGTGGGCTATAATAGCCTTGGGGCGTGGGGCTGGCGAAGTTCGTCCGCCGGACTCGGAATGGGGCGAGACTTTGCGTGCCCCCTCCGTGTGCCAAAAATAGGCCCTGGGCACAGCCGCGCCCAAAAACGAGCGCCCGAAGTCCGGCGCCCCAAGTTCGTCCAGCGGAAAAATGCCCAAAAAAGGGTGGGCTATAGCCTTTGGGCGTGGGGCTGGCAAAGTTCGTCCGCCGGACTCGGAATGGGGCGAGACTTTGCGTGCCCCCTCCGTGTGCCAAAAATAGGCCCTGGGCACAGCCGCGCCCAAAAACGAGCGCCCGAAGTCCAAAGCCCCAAGTTCGTCCAGCGGAAAAATGCCCAAAAAAGGGTGGCCTATAGCCTTGGGGCGTGGGGCTGGCGAAGTTCGTCCGCCGGACTCGGAATGGGGCGAGACTTTGCGTGCCCCCTCCGTGTGCCAAAAATAGGCCCTGGGCACAGCCGCGCCCAAAAACGAGCGCCCGAAGTCCAAAGCCCCAAGTTCGTCCAGCGGAAAAATGCCCAAAAAAGGGTGGGCTATAGCCTTGGGGCGTGGGGCGGGCGAAGTTCGTCCGCCGGACTCGGAATGGGGCGAGACTTTGCGTTCCCCCTCCGTGTGCCAAAAATAGGCCGCGGGCACAGCGGCGCCCAAAAACGAGCGCCCGAAGTCCGGGGCCCCAAGTTCGTCCAGCGGAAAAATGCCCAAAAAAGGGTGGGCTATAGCCTTTGGGCGTGGGGCTGGCGAAGTTCGTCCGCCGGACTCGGAATGGGGCGAGACTTTGCGTGCCCCCTCCGTGTGCCAAAAATAGGCCCTGGGCACAGCCGCGCCCAAAAACGAGCGCCCGAAGTCCAAAGCCCCAAGTTCGTCCAGCGGAAAAATGCCCAAAAAAGGGTGGGCTATAGCCTTGGGGCATGGGGCTGGCGAAGTTCGTCCGCCGGACTCGGAATGGGGCGACACTATGCGTGCCCCCTCCGTGTGCCAAAAATAGGCCGCGGGCACAGCGGCGCCCAAAAACGAGCGCCCGAAGTCCGGGTCCCCAAGTTCGTCCAGCGGAAAAATGCCCAAAAAAGGTTGGGCTATAGCCTTTGGGCGTGGGGCTGGCGAAGTTCGTCCGCCGGACTCGGAATGGGGCGAGACTTTGCGTGCCCCCTCCGTGTGCCAAAAATAGGCCCTGGGCACAGCCGCACCCAAAAACGAGCGCCCGAAGTCCGGCGCCCCAAGTTCGTCCAGCGGAAAAATGCCCAAAAAAGGGTGGGCTATAATAGCCTTGGGGCGTGGGGCTGGCGAAGTTCGTCCGCCGGACTCGGAATGGGGCGAGACTTTGCGTGCCCCCTCCGTGTGCCAAAAATAGGCCGCGGGCACAGCGGCGCCCAAAAACGAGCGCCCGAAGTCCGGGGCCCCAAGTTCGTCCAGCGGAAAAATGCCCAAAAAAGGGTGGGCTATAGCCTTTGGGCGTGGGGCTGGCGAAGTTCGTCCGCCGGACTCGGAATGGGGCGAGACTTTGCGTGCCCCCTCCGTGTTTCAAAAATAGGCCCTGGGCACAGCCGCGCCCAAAAACGAGCGCCCGAAGTCCAAAGCCCCAAGTTCGTCCAGCGGAAAAATGCCCAAAAAAGGGTGGGCTATAGCCTTGGGGCATGGGGCTGGCGAAGTTCGTCCGCCGGACTCGGAATGGGGCGAGACTATGCGTGCCCCCTCCGTGTGCCAAAAATAGGCCGCGGGCACAGCGGCGCCCAAAAACGAGCGCCCGAAGTCCGGGTCCCCAAGTTCGTCCAGCGGAAAAATGCCCAAAAAAGGTTGGGCTATAGCCTTTGGGCGTGGGGCTGGCGAAGTTCGTCCGCCGGACTCGGAATGGGGCGAGACTTTGCGTGACCCCTCCGTGTGCCAAAAATAGGCCCTGGGCACAGCCGCACCCAAAAACGAGCGCCCGAAGTCCGGCGCCCCAAGTTCGTCCAGCGGAAAAATGCCCAAAAAAGGGTGGGCTATAATAGCCTTGGGGCGTGGGGCTGGCGAAGTTCGTCCGCCGGACTCGGAATGGGGCGAGACTTTGCGTGCCCCCTCCGTGTGCCAAAAATCGGCCACAGGCACAGCGGCGCCCAAAAACGAGCGCCCGAAGTCCGGGGCCCCAAGTTCGTCCAGCGGAAAAATGCCCAAAAAAGGGAGGGCTATAGCCTTTGGGCGTGGGGCTGGCGAAGTTCGTCCGCCGGACTCGGAATGGGGCGAGACTTTGCGTGCCCCCTCCGTGTGCCAAAAATAGGCCCTGGGCACAGCCGCGCCCAAAAACGAGCGCCCGAAGTCCAAAGCCCCAAGTTCGTCCAGCGGAACAATGCCCAAAAAAGGGTGGGCTATAGCCTTGGGGCGTGGGGCTGGCGAAGTTAGTCCGCCGGACTCGGAATGGGGCGAGTCTTTGCGTGCCCCCTCCGTGTGCCAAAAATAGGCCGCGGGCACAGCGGCGCCCAAAAACGAGCGCCCGAAGTCCGGGGCCCCAAGTTCGTCCAGCGGAAAAATGCCCAAAAAAGGTTGGGCTATAGCCTTTGGGCGTGGGGCTGGCGAAGTTCGTCCGCCGGACTCGAAATGGGGCGAGACTTTGCGTGCCCCCTCCGTGTGCCAAAAATAGGCCCTGGGCACAGCCGCGCCCAAAAACGAGCGCCCGAAGTCCAAAGCCCCAAGTTCGTCCAGCGGAACAATGCCCAAAAAAGGGTGGGCTATAGCCTTGGGGCGTGGGGCTGGCGAAGTTCGTCCGCCGGACTCGGAATGGGGCGAGTCTTTGCGTGCCCCCTCCGTGTGCCAAAAATAGGCCACGGGCACAGCGGCGCCCAAAAACGAGCGCCCGAAGTCCGGGGCCCCAAGTTCGTCCAGCGGAAAAATGCCCAAAAAAGGTTGGGCTATAGCCTTTGGGCGTGGGGCTGGCGAAGTTCGTCCGCCGGACTCGAAATGGGACGAGACTTTGCGTGCCCCCTCCGTGTGCCAAAAATAGGCCCTGGGCACAGCCGCGCCCAAAAACGAGCGCCCGAAGTCCGGCGCCCCAAGTTCGTCCAGCGGAAAAATGCCCAAAAAAGGGTGGGCTATAGCCTTGGGGCGTGGGGCTGGCGAAGTTCGTCCGCCGGACTCGGAATGGGGCGAGACTTTGCGTGCCCCCTCCGTGTGCCAAAAATAGGCCCTGGGCACAGCCGCGCCCAAAAACGAGCGCCCGAAGTCCAAAGCCCCAAGTTCGTCCAACGGAAAGATGCCCAAAAAAAGGTGGGCTATAGCCTTGGAGCGTGGGGCTGGCGAAGTTCGTCCGCCGGACTCGGAATGGGGCGAGACTTTGCGTGCCCCCTCCGTGTGCCAAAAATAGGCCGCGGGCACAGCGGCGCCCAAAAACGAGCGCCCGAAGTCCGGGGCCCCAAGTTCGTCCAGCGGAAAAATGCCCAAAAAAGGGTGGGCTATAGCCTTTGGGCGTGGGGCTGGCGAAGTTCGTCCGCCGGACTCGGAATGGGCCGAGACTTTGCGTGCCCCCTCCGTGTGCCAAAAATAGGCCCTGGGCACAGCCGCGTCCAAAAACGAGCGCCCGAAGTCCAAAGCCCCAAGTTCGTCCAACGGAAAAATGCCCAAAAAAGGGTGGGCTATAGCCTTGGGGCGTGGGGCTGGCGAAGTTCGTCCGCCGGACTCGGAATGGGGCGAGACTTTGCGTGCCCCATCCGTGTGCCAAAAATAGGCCCTGGGCACAGCCGCGCCCAAAAACGAGCGCCCGAAGCCCGGCGCCCCAAGTTCGTCCAGCGGAAAAATGCCCAAAAAAGGGTGGGCTATAGCCTTTGGGCGTGGGGCTGGCGAAGTTCGTCCGCCGGACTCGGAATGGGGGAGACTTTGCGTGCCCCCTCCGTGTGCCAAAAATAGGCCGCGAGCACAGCGGCGCCCAAAAACGAGAGCCCGAAGTCCAAAGCCCCAAGTTCGTCCAGCAGAAAAATGCCCAAAAAAGGGTGGGCTATAGCCTTGGGGCGTGGGGCTGCGATGTTCGTCCGCCGGACTCGGAATGGGGCGAGACTTTACGTGCCCCCTCCATGTGCCAAAAATAGGCCCTGGGCACAGCCGCGCCCAAAAACGAGTGCCCGAAGTCCAAAGCCCCAAGTTCGTCCAGCGGAAAAATGCCCAAAAAAGGGTGGGCTATAGCCTTGGGGCGTGGGGCTGGCGAAGTTCGTCCGCCGGACTCGGAATGGGGCGAGACTTTGCGTGCCCCCTCCGTGTACCAAAAATAGGCCGCGGGCACAGCGGCGCTTAAAAACGAGGGCCCGAAGTCCGGGGCCCCAAGTTCGTCCAGCGGAAAAATGCCCAAAAAAGGGTGGGCTATAGCCTTTGGGCGTGGGGCTAGTGAAGTTCATCCGCCGGACTCGGAATGGGGCGAGACTTTGTGTGCCCCCTCCGTGTGCCAAAAATAGTCCCTGGGCACAGCCGCGCCCAAAAACGAGCGCCCGAAGCCCGGCGGCCCAAGTTCGTCCAGCGGAAAAAAGCCCAAAAAAGGGTGGGCTATAGCCTTGGGGCGGGGGCTGGCGAAGTTCGTCCGCCGGACTCGGAATGGGCCGAGACTTTGCGTGCCCCCTCCGTGTGCCAAAAATAGGCCCTGGGCACAGCCGCGCCCAAAAACGAGCGCCCGAAGTCCGGGGCCCCAAGTTCGTCCAGCGGAAAAATGCCCAAAAAAGGGTGGGCTATAGCCTTTGGGCGTGGGGCTGGCGAAGTTCGTCCGCCGGACTCGGAATGGGACGAGACTTTGCGTGCCCCCTCCGTGTGCCAAAAATAGGCCCTGGGCACAGCCGCGCCCAAAAACGAGCGCCCGAAGTCCGGGGCCCCAAGTTCGTCCAGCGGAAAAATGCCCAAAAAAGGGTGGGCTATAGCCTTTGGGCGTGGGGCTGGCGAAGTTCATCCGCCGGACTCGGAATGGGGCGAGACTTTGTGTGCCCCCTCCGTGTGCCAAAAATAGTCCCTGGGCACAGCCGCGCCCAAAAACGAGCGCCCGAAGTCCGGCGGCCCAAGTTCGTCCAGCGGAAAAAAGCCCAAAAAAGGGTGGGCTATAGCCTTGGGGCGGGGGCTGGCGAAGTTCGTCCGCCGGACTCGGAATGGGGCGAGACTTTGCGTGCCCCCTCCGTGTGCCAAAAATAGGCCCTGGGCACAGCCGCGCCCAAAAACGAGCGCCCGAAGTCCGGGGCCCCATGTTCGTCCAGCGGAAAAATGCCCAAAAAAGGGTGGGCTATAGCCTTTGGGCGTGGGGCTGGCGAAGTTCGTCCGCCGGACTCGGAATGGGGCGAGACTTTGCGTGCCCCCTCCGTGTGCCAAAAATAGGCCCTGGGCACAGCCGCGCCCAAAAACGAGCGCCCGAAGTCCGGCGCCCCAAGTTCGTCCAGCGGAAAAATGCCCAAAAAAGGGTGGGCAATAGCCTTGGGGCGTGGGGCTGGCGAAGTTTGTCCGCCGGACTCGGAATGGGGCGAGACTTTGTGTGCCCCCTCCGTGTACCAAAAATAGGCCGCGGGCACAGCGGCGCCCAAAAACGAGCGCCCGAAGTCCGGGGCCCCAAGTTCGTCCAGCGGAAAAATGCCGAAAAAAGTGTGGGCTATAGCCTTTGGGCGTGGGGCTGGCGAAGTTCATCCGCCGGACTCGGAATGGGGCGAGACTTTGCGTGCCCCCTCCGTGTGCCAAAAATAGGCCCTGGGCACAGCCGCGCCCAAAAACGAGCGCCCGAAGTCCAAAGCCCCAAGTTCGTCCAGCGGAAAAATGCCCAAAAAAGGGTGGGCTATAGCCTTGGGGCGTGGGGCTGGCGAAGTTCGTCCGCCGGACTCGGAATGGGGCGAGACTTTGCGTGCCCCCTCCGTGTGCCAAAAATAGGCCCTGGGCACAGCCGCGCCCAAAAACGAGCGCCCGAAGTCCGGCGCCCCAAGTTCGTCCAGCGGAAAAATGATCAAAAAAGTGTGGGCTATAGCCTTGGGGCGGCGGCTGGCGAAGTTCGTCCGCCGGACTCGGAATGGGGCGAGACTTTGTGTGCCCCCTCCGTGTGCCAAAAATAGTCCCTGGGCACAGCAGCGCCCAAAAACGAGCGCCCGAAGTCCGGCGGCCCAAGTTCGTCCAGCGGAAAAATGCCCAAAAAAGGGTGGGCTATAGCCTTGGGGCGGGGGCTGGCGAAGTTCGTCCGCCGGACTCGGAATGGGGCGAGACTTTGCGTGCCCCCTCCGTGTGCCAAAAATAGGCCCTGGGCACAGCCGCGCCCAAAAACGAGCGCCCGAAGTCCGGGGCCCCAAGTTCGTCCAGCGGAAAAATGCCCAAAAAAGGGTGGGCTATAGCCTTTGGGCGTGGGGCTGGCGAAGTTCGTCCGCCGGACTCGGAATGGGGCGAGACTTTGCGTGACCCCTCCGTGTGCCAAAAATAGGCCCTGGGGACAGCCGCGCCCAAAAACGAGCGCCCGAAGCCCGGAGCCCCAGGTTCGTCCAGCGGAAAAATGCCCAAAAAAGGGTGGGCTATAGCCTTGGGGCGTGGGGCTGGCGAAGTTTGTCCGCCGGACTCGGAATGGGGCGAGACTTTGTGTGCCCCCTCCGTGTAACAAAAATAGGCCGCGGGCACAGCGGCGCCCAAAAACGAGCGCCCGAAGTCCGGGGCCCCAAGTTCGTCCAGCGGAAAAATGCCCAAAAAAGGGTGGGCTATAGCCTTTGGGTGTGGGGCTGGCGAAGTTCATCCGCCGGACTCGGAATGGGGCGAGACTTTACGTGCCCCCTCCGTGTGCCAAAAATAGGCCCTGGGCACAGCCGCGCCCAAAAACGAGCGCCCAAAGTCCAAAGCCCCAAGTTCGTCCAGCGGAAAAATGCCCAAAAAAGGGTGGGCTATAGCCTTGGGGCGTGGGGCTGGCGAAGTTCGTCCGCCGGACTCGGAATGGGGCGAGACTTTGCGTGCCCCCTCCGTGTGCCAAAAATAGGCCCTGGGCACAGCCGCGCCCAAAAACGAGCGCCCGAAGTCCGGCGCCCCAAGTTCGTCCAGTGGAAAAATGCCCAAAAAAGTGTGGGCTATAGCCTTTGGGTGTGGGGCTGGCGAAGTTCGTCCGCCGGACTCGGAATGGGGCGAGACTTTGCGTGCCCCCTCCGTGTGCCAAAAATAGGCCGCAGGCACAGCGGCGCCCAAAAACGAGCGCCCGAAGTCCGGGGCCACAAGTTCGTCCAGCGGAAAAATGCCCAAAAAAGGGTGGGCTATAGCCTTTGGGCGTGGGGCTCGCGAAGTTCGTCCGCCGGACTCGGAATGGGGAGAGACTTTGCGTGCCCCCTCCGTGTGCCAAAAAAAGGCCGCGGGCACAGCGGCGCCCAAAAAATGAGCGCCCGAAGTCCGGGGCCCCAAGTTCGTCCAGCGGAAAAATGCCCAAAAAAGGGTGGGCTATAGCCTTTGGGCGTGGGGCTGGTGAAGTTCATCCGCCGGACTCGGAATGGGGCGAGACTTTGTGTGCCCCCTCCGTGTGCCAAAAATAGTCCCTGGGCACAGCCGCGCCCAAAAACGAGCGCCCGAAGTCCGGCGGCCCAAGTTCGTCCAGCGGAAAAAAGCCCAAAAAAGGGTGGGCTATAGCCTTGGGGCGGGGGCTGGCGAAGTTCGTCCGCCGGACTCGGAATGGGGCGAGACTTTGCGTGCCCCCTCCGTGTGCCAAAAATAGGCCCTGGGCACAGCCACGCCCAAAAACGAGCGCCCGAAGTCCGGGGCCCCAAGTTCGTCCAGCGGAAAAATGCCCAAAAAAGGGTGGGCTATAGCCTTTGGGCGTGGGGCTGGCGAAGTTCGTCCGCCGGACTCGGAATGGGGCGAGACTTTGCGTGCCCCCTCCGTGTGCCAAAAATAGGCCCTGGGCACAGCCGCGCCAAAAAACGAGCGCCCGAAGTCCGGCGCCCCAAGTTCGTCCAGCGGAAAAATGCCCAAAAAAGGGAGGGCTATAGCCTTTGGGCGTGGGGCTGGCGAAGTTCATCCGCCGGACTCGGAATGGGGCGAGACTTTGCGTGCCCCCTCCGTGTGCCAAAAATAGGCCCTGGGCACAGCCGCGCCCAAAAACGAGCGCCCGAAGTCCAAAGCCCCAAGTTCGTCCAGCGGAAAAATGCCCAAAAAAGGGTGGGCTATAGCCTTGGGGCGTGGGGCTGGCGAAGTTCGTCCGCCGGACTCGGAATGGGGCGAGACTTTGCGTGCCCCCTCCGTGTGCCAAAAATAGGCCCTGGGCACAGCCGCGCCCAAAAACGAGCGCCCGAAGTCCGGCGCCCCAAGTTCGTCCAGCGGAAAAATGCCCAAAAAAGTGTGGGCTATAGCCTTGGGGCGGGGGCTGGCGAAGTTCGTCCGCCGGACTCGGAATGGGGCCAGACTTTGTGTGCCCCCTCCGTGTGCCAAAAATAGTCCCTGGGCACAGCCGCGCCCAAAAACGAGCGCCCGAAGTCCGGCGGCCCAAGTTCGTCCAGCGGAAAAAAGCCCAAAAAAGGGTGGGCTATAGCCTTGGGGCGGGGGCTGGCGAAGTTCGTCCGCCGGACTCGGAATGGGGCGAGACTTTGCGTGCCCCCTCCGTGTGCCAAAAATAGGCCCTGGGCACAGCCGTGCCCAAAAACGAGCGCCCGAAGCCCGGGGCCCCAAGATCGTCCAGCGGAAAAATGCCCAAAAAAGGGTGGGCTATAGCCTTTGGGCGTGGGGCTGGCGAAGTTCGTCCGCCGGACTCGGAATGGGGCGAGACTTTGCGTGCCCCCTCCGTGTGCCAAAAATAGGCCCTGGGCACAGCCGCGCCCAAAAACGAGCGCCCGAAGTCCGGCGCCCCAAGTTCGTCCAGCGGAAAAATGCCCAAAAAAGGGTGGGCTATAGCCTTGGGGCGTGGGGCTGGCGAAGTTTGTCCGCCGGACTCGGAATGGGGCGGGACTTTGTGTGCCCCCTCCGTGTGCCAAAAATAGGCCCTGGGCACAGCCGTGCCCAAAAACGAGCGCCCGAAGCCCGGGGCCCCAAGATCGTCCAGCGGAAAAATGCCCAAAAAAGGGTGGGCTATAGCCTTTGGGCGTGGGGCTGGCGAAGTTCGTCCGCCGGACTCGGAATGGGGCGAGACTTTGCGTGCCCCCTCCGTGTGCCAAAAATAGGCCCTGGGCACAGCCGCGCCCAAAAACGAGCGCCCGAAGTCCGGCGCCCCAAGTTCGTCCAGCGGAAAAATGCCCAAAAAAGGGTGGGCTATAGCCTTGGGGCGTGGGGCTGGCGAAGTTTGTCCGCCGGACTCGGAATGGGGCGGGACTTTGTGTGCCCCCTCCGTGTACCAAAAATAGGCCGCGGGCACAGCGGCGCCCAAAAAGAAGCGCCCGAAGTCCGGGGCCCCAAGTTCGTCCAGCGGAAAAATGCCCAAAAAAGGGTGGGCTATAGCCTTTGGGCGTGGGGCTGGCGAAGTTCATCCGCCGGACTCGGAATGGGGCGAGACTTTGCGTGCCCCCTCCGTGTGCCAAAAATAGGCCCTGGACACAGCCGCGCCCAAAAACGAGCGCCCGAAGTCCAAAGCCCCAAGTTCGTCCAGCGGAAAAATGCCCAAAAAAGGGTGGGCTATAGCCTTGGGGCGTGGGGCTGGCGAAGTTCGTCCGCCGGACTCGGAATGGGGCGAGACTTTGCGTGCCCCCTCCGTGTGCCAAAAATAGGCCCTGGGCACAGCCGCGCCCAAAAACGAGCGCCCGAAGTCCGGCGCCCCAAGTTCGTCCAGCGGAAAAATGCCCAAAAAAGGGTGGGCTATAGCCTTGGGGCGTGGGGCTGGCGAAGTTTGTCCGCCGGACTCGGAATGGGGCGAGACTTTGTGTGCCCCCTCCGTGTACCAAAAATAGGCCGCGGGCACAGCGGCGTCCAAAAACGAGCGCCCGAAGTCCGGGGCCCCAAGTTCGTCCAGCGGAAAAATGCCCAAAAAAAGGTGGGCTATAGCCTTTGGGCGTGGGGCTGGCGAAGTTCGTCCGCCGGACTCGGAATGGGACGAGACTTTGCGTGCCCCCTCCGTGTGCCAAAAATAGGCCCTGGGCACAGCCGCGCCCAAAAACGAGCGCCCGAAGTCCGGCGCCCCAAGTTCGTCCAGCGGAAAAATGCCCAAAAAAGGGTGGGCTATAGCCCTGGGGCGTGGGGCTGGCGAAGTTTGTCCGCCGGACTCGGAATGGGGCGAGACTTTGTGTGCCCCCTCCGTGTACCAAAAATAGGCCGCGGGTACAGCGGCGCCCAAAAACGAGCGCCCGAAGTCCGGGGCCCCAAGTTCGTCCAGCGGAAAAATGCCCAAAAAAGGGTGGGCTATAGCCTTTGGGCGTGGGGCTGTCGAAGTTCATCCGCCGGACTCGGAATGGGGCGAGACTTTGCGTGCCCCCTCCGTGTGCCAAAAATATGCCCTGGGCACAGCCGCGCCCAAAAACGAGCGCCCGAAGTCCAAAGCCCCAAGTTCGTCCAGCGGAAAAATGCCCAAAAAAGGGTGGGCTATAGCCTTGGGGCGTGGGGCTGGCGAAGTTCGTCCGCCGGACTCGGAATGGGGCGAGACTTTGCGTGCCCCCTCCGTGTGCCAAAAATAGGCCCTGGGCACAGCCGCGCCCAAAAACGAGCGCCCGAAGTCCGGCGCCCCAAGTTCGTCCAGCGGAAAAATGCCCAAAAAAGTGTGGGCTATAGCCTTGGGGCGGGGGCTGGCGAAGTTCGTCCGCCGGACTCGGAATGGGGCGAGACTTTGTGTGCCCCCTCCGTGTGCCAAAAATAGTCCCTGGGCACAGCCGCGCCCAAAAACGAGCGCCCGAAGTCCGGCGGCCCAAGTTCGTCCAGCGGAAAAAAGCCCAAAAAAGGGTGGGCTATAGCCTTGGGGCGGGGGCTGGCGAAGTTCGTCCGCCGGACTCGGAATGGGGCGAGACTTTGCGTGCCCCCTCCGTGTGCCAAAAATAGGCCCTGGGCACAGCCGCGCCCAAAAACGAGCGCCCGAAGTCCAAAGCCCCAAGTTCGTCCAGCGGAAAAATGCCCAAAAAAGGGTGGGCTATAGCCTTCGGGCGTGGGGCTGGCGAAGTTCGTCCGCCGGACTCGGAATGGGGCGAGACTTTTCGTGCCCCCTCCGTGTGCCAAAAATTGGCCCTGGGCACAGCCGCGCCCAAAAACGAGTGCCCGAAGTCCGGCGCCCCAAGTTCGTCCAGCGGAAAATTGCCCAAAAAAGTGTGGGCTATAGCCTTTGGGCGTGGGGCTGGCGAAGTTCGTCCGCCGGACTCGGAATGGGGCGAGACTTTGCGTGCCCCCTCCGTGTGCCAAAAATTGGCCCTGGGCACAGCCGCGCCCAAAAACGAGTGCCCGAAGTCCGGCGCCCCAAGTTCGTCCAGCGGAAAATTGCCCAAAAAAGTGTGGGCTATAGCCTTTGGGCGTTGGCGAAGTTCGGGCGTGGGGCGAGACTATGCGCGAAGTTCGTTCAGCGGAAAAATGCCGCCGGACTCGGAATGGGGCGAGACTTTGCGTTCCCCCTCCGTGTGCCAAAAGTAGGCCCTGGGCACAGCGGCGCCCAAAAACGAGCGCCCGAAGTCCGGGGCCCCAAGTTCGTCCAGCGGAAAAATGCCCAAAAAAGGGTGGGCTATAACCTTGGGGCGTGGGGCTGGCGAAGTTCGTCCGCCGGACTCGGAATGGGGCGAGACTTTGCGTGCCCCCTCCGTGTGCCAAAAATAGGCCGTGGGCACAGCGGCGCCCAAAAACGAGCGCCCGAAGTCCGGGGCCCCAAGTTCGTCCACCGGAAAAATGCCCAAAAAAGGGTGGGCTATAGCCTTTGGGCGTGGGACTGGCGAAGTTCGTCCGCCGGACTCGGAATGGGGCGAGACTTTGCGTGCCCCCTCGTGTGCCAAAAATCGGCCCTGGGCACAGCGGCGCCCAAAAACGAGCGCCCGAAGTCCAAAGCCCCAAGTTCGTCCAGCGGAAAAATGCCCAAAAAAGGGTAGGCTATAGCCTTGGGGCGTGGGGCTTACGAAGTTCGTCCGCCGGACTCGGAATGGGGCGAGACTTTGCGTGCCCCCTCCGTGTGCCAAAAATAGGCCCTGGGCACAGCCGCGCCCATAAACGAGCGCCCGAAGTCCAAAGCCCCAAGTTCCTCCAGCGGAAAAATGCCCAAAAAAGGGTGGGCTATAGCCTTGGGGCGTGGGGCTGGCGCAGTTCGTCCGCCGGACTCGGAATGGGGCGATACTTTGCGTGCCCCCTCCGTGTACCAAAAATAGGCCCTGGATACAGCCGCGCCCAAAAACGAGCGCCCGAAGTCCGGCGCCCCAAGTTCGTCCGGCGGAAAAATGCCCAAAAAAGGGTGGGCTATAGCCTTGGGGCGTGGGGCTGGCGAAGTTCGTCCGCCGGACTCGGAATGGGGTGAGACTTTGCGTGCCCCCTCCGTGTGCCAAAAGTAGGCCCTGGGCACAGCGGCGCCCAAAAACGAGCGCCCGAAGTCCGGGGCCCCAAGTTCGTCCAGCGGAAAAATGCCCAAAAAAGGGTGGGCTATAGCGTTGGGGCGAGGGGCTGGCGAAGTTCGTCCGCCGGACTCGGAATGGGGCGAGACTTTGCGTGCCCCCTCCGTGTGCCAAAAATAGGCCCTGGGCACAGCCGCGCCAAAAAACGAGCGCCCGAAGTCCGGAGCCCCAAGTTCGTCCAGCGGAAAAATGCCCAAAAAAGAGTGGGCTATAGCCTTGGGGCGTGGGGCTGGCGAAGTTCGTCCGCCGGACTCGGAATGGGGCGAGACCTTGCGAGCCCCATCCGTGTGCCAAAAATAGGCCCTGGGCACAGCCGCGCCCAAAAACGAGCGCCCGAAGTCCGGCGCCCCAAGTTCGTCCAGCGGAAAAATGCCCAAAAAAGAGTGGGCTATAGCCTTGGGGCGTGGGGCTGGCGAAGTTCGTCCGCCGGACTCGGGATGGGGCGAGACTTTGCGTGCCCCCTCCGTGTGCCAAAAATAGGCGGCGGGCACAGCGGCGCCCAAAAACGAGCGCCCGAAGTTCGGGTCCCCAAGTTCGTCCAGCGGAAAAATGCCCAAAAAAGGGTGGGCTATAGCCTTTGGGCGTGGGGCTGGCGAAGTTCGTCCGCCGGACTCGGAATGGGGCGAGACTTTGCGTGCCCCCTCCGTGTGCCAAAAATAGGCCCTGGGCACAGCCGCGCCCAAAAACGAGCGCCCGAAGTCCAAAGCCCCAAGTTCGTCCAGCGGAAAAATGCCCAAAAAAGGGTGGGCTATAGCCTTGGGGCGTGGGGCTGGCGAAGTTCGTCCGCCGGACTCGGAATGGGGCAAGACTTTGCGTGCCCCCTCCGTGTGCCAAAAATAGGCCCTGGGCACAGCCGCTCCCAAAAACGAGCGCCCGAAGTCCAAAGCCCCAAGTTCGTCCAGCGGAAAAATGCCCAAAAAAGGGTGGGCTATAGCCTTGGGGCGTGGGGCTGGCGAAGTTCGTCCGCCGGACTCGGAATGGGGCGAGACTTTGCGTGCCCCCTCCGTGTGCCAAAAATAGGCCGCGGGCACAGCCGCGCCCAAAAACGAGCGCCCGAAGCCCGTGGCCCCAAGTTCGTCGAGCGGAAAAATGCCCAAAAAAGGGTGGGCTATAGCCTTTGGGCGTGGGGCTGGCGAAGTTCGTCCGCCGGACTCGGAATGGGCCGAGACTTTGCGTGCCCCCTCCGTGTGCCAAAAATAGGCCCTGGGCAAAGCCGCGCCCAAAAACGAGCGCCCGAAGTCCAAAGCCCCAAGTTTGTCCAGCGGAAAAATGCCCAAAAAAGGGTGGGCTATAGCCTTGGGGCGTGGGGCTGGCGAAGTTCGTCCGCCTGACTCGGAATGGGGCGAGACTTTGCGTGCCCCATCCGTGTGCCAAAAATAGGCCCTGGGCACAGCGGCGCCCAAAAACGAGCGCCCGAAGTCCGGCGCCCCAAGTTCGTCCAGCGGAAAAATGCCCAAAAAAGAGTGGGCTATAGCCTTGGGGCGTGGGGCTGGCGAAGTTCGTCCGCCGGACTCGGAATGGGGCGAGACTTTGCGTGCCCCCTCCGTGTGCCAAAAATAGGCGGCGGGCACAGCGGCGCCCAAAAACGAGTGCCCGAAGTTCGGGTCCCCAAGTTCGTCCAGCGGAAAAATGCCCAAAAAAGGGTGGGCTATAGCCTTTGGGCGTGGGGCTGGCGAAGTTTGTCCGCCGGACTCGGAATGGGGCGAGACTTTGCGTGCCCCCTCCGTGTGCCAAAAATAGGCCCTGGGCACAGCCGCGCCCAAAAACGAGCGCCCGAAGTCCAAAGCCCCAAGTTCGTCCAGCGGAAAAATGCCCAAAAAAGGGTGGGCTATAGCCTTGGGGCGTGGGGCTGGCGAAGTTCGTCCGGCGGACTCGGAATGGGGCGAGACTTTGCGTGCCCCCTCCGTGTGCCAAAAATAGGCGGCGGGCACAGCGGCGCCCAAAAACGAGCGCCCGAAGTTCGGGTCCCCAAGTTCGTCCAGCGGAAAAATGCCCAAACAAGGGTGGGCTATAGCCTTTGGGCGTGGGGCTGGCGAAGTTCGTCCGCCGGACTCGGAATGGGGCGAGACTTTGCGTGCCCCCTCCGTGTGCCAAAAATAGGCCCTGGGCACAGCCGCGCCCAAAAACGAGCGCCCGAAGTCCAAAGCCCCAAGTTCGTCCAGCGGAAAAATGCCCAAAAAAGGGTGGGCTATAGCCTTGGGGCGTGGGGCTGGCGAAGTTCGTCCGCCGGACTCGGAATGGGGCGAGACTTTGCGTGCCCCCTCCGTGTGCCAAAAATAGGCCCTGGGCACAGCCGCGCCCAAAAACGAGCGCCCGAAGTCCGGCGCCCCAAGTTCGTCCAGCGGAAAAATGCCCAAAAATGGTTGGGCTATAGCCTTGGGGCGTGGGGCTGGCGAAGTTCGTCCGCCGGACTCGGAATGGGGCGAGACTTTGCGTGCCCCCTCCGTGTGCCAAAAATAGGCCGCGGGCACAGCGGCGCCCAAAAACGAGCGCCTGAAGTCCGGCGCCCCAAGTTCGTCCAGCGGAAAAATGCCCAAAAAAGGGTGGGCTATAGCCTTTGGGCGTGGGGCTCGCGAAGTTCGTCCGCCGGACTCGGAATGGGGCGAGACTTTGCGTGCCCCCTCCGTGTGCCAAAAATAGGCCCTGGGCACAGCCGCGCCCAAAAACGAGCACCCGAAGTCCGGCGCCCCAAGTTCGTCCAGCGGAAAAAAGTCCCAAAAAAGGGTGGGCTATAGCCTTGGGGCGTGGGGCTGGCGAAGTTCGTCCGCCGGACTCGGAATGGGGCGAGACTTTGCGTGCCCCCTCCGTGTGCCAAAAATAGGCCGCGGGCACAGCGGCGCCCAAAAACGAGCGCCCGAAGTCCGGGGCCCCAAGTTCGTCCAGCGGAAAAATGCCCAAAAAAGGGTGGGCTATAGCCTTTGGGCGTGGGGCTCGCGAAGTTCGTCCGCCGGACTCGGAATGGGGCGAGACTTTGCGTGCCCCCTCCGTGTGCCAAAAGTAGGCCCTGGGCACAGCGGCGTCCAAAAACGAGCGCCCGAAGTCCAAAGCCCCAAGTTCGTCCAGCGGAAAAATGCCCAAAAAAGGGTGGGCTATAGCCTTGGGGCGTGGGGCGGGCGAAGTTCGTCCGCCGGACTCGGAATGGGGCGAGACTTTGCGTTCCCCCTCCGTGTGCCAAAAATAGGCCGCGGGCACAGCGGCGCCCAAAAACGAGCGCCCGAAGTCCGGGGCCCCAAGTTCGTCCAGCGGAAAAATGCCCAAAAAAGGGTGGGCTATAGCCTTTGGGCGTGGGGCTGGCGAAGTTCGTCCGCCGGACTCGGAATGGGGCGAGACTTTGCGTGCCCCCTCCGTGTGCCAAAAATAGGCCCTGGCACAGCCGCGCCCAAAAACGAGCGCCCGAAGTCCGGCGCCCCAAGTTCGTCCAGCGGAAAAATGCCCAAAAAAGGGTGGGCTATAGCCTTGGGGCGTGGGGATGGCGAAGTTCGTCCGCCGGACTCGGAATGGGGCGAGACTTTGCGTGCCCCCTCCGTGTGCCAAAAATAGGCCGCGGGCACAGCGGCGCCCAAAAACGAGCGCCCAAAGTCCGGGGCCCCAAGTTCGTCCAGCGGAAAAATGCCCAAAAAAGGGTGGGCTATAGCCTTTGGGCGTGGGGCTGGCGAAGTTCGTCCGCCGGACTCGGAATGGGGCGAGACTTTGCGTGCCCCCTCCGTGTGCCAAAAATAGGCCCTGGGCACAGCGGCGCCCAAAAACGAGCGCCCGAAGTCCAAAGCCCCAAGTTCGTCCAGCGGAAAAATGCCCAAAAAAGGGTTGGCTATAGCCTTGGGGCGTGGGGCTGGCGAAGTTCGTCCGCCGGACTCGGAATGGGGCGAGACTTTGCGTGCCCCCTCCGTGTGCCAAAAATAGGCCCTGGGCACAGCCGCGCCCAAAAACGAGCGCCCGAAGTCCAAAGCCCCAAGTTCGTCCAGCGGAAAAATGCCCAAAAAAGGGTGGGCTATAGCCTTGGGGCGTGGGGCTGGCGAAGTTCGTCTGCCGGACTCGGAATGGGGCGAGACTTTGCGTGCCCCCTCCGTGTGCCAAAAATAGGCCCTGGGCACAGCCGCTCCCAAAAACGAGCGCCCGAAGTCCGGCGGCCCAAGTTCGTCCAGCGGAAAAATGCCCAAAAAAGGGTGGGCTATAGCCTTGGGGCGTGGGGCTGGCGAAGTTCGTCTGCCGGACTCGGAATGGGACGAGACTTTGCGTGCCCCCTCCGTGTGGCAAAAATAGGCCGCGGGCACAGCGTCGCCCAAAAACGAGCGCCCGAAGTCCGGGGCCCCAAGTTCGTCCAGCGGAAAAATGCCCAAAAAAGGGTAGGCTATAGCCTTTGGGCGTGGGGCTGGCGAAGTTCGTCCGCCGGACTCGGAATGGGGCGAGACTTTGCGTGCCCCCTCCGTGTGCCAAAAATAGGCCGCGGGCACAGCGGTGCCCAAAAACGAGCGCCCGAAGTCCGGGGCCCCAAGTTCGTCCAGCGGAAAAATGCCCAAAAAAGGGTGGGCTATAGCCTTTGGGCGTGGGGCTGGAGAAGTTCGTCCGCCGGACTCGGAATGGGGCGAGACTTTGCGTGCCCCCTCCGTGTGCCAAAAATAGGCCCTGGGCACAGCCGCGCCCAAAAACGAGCGCCCGAAGTCCAAAGCCCCAAGTTCGTCCAGCGGAAAAATGCCCAAAAAAGGGTGGGCTATAGCCTTGGGGCGTGGGGCTGGCGAAGTTCGTCTGCCGGACTCGGAATGGGGCGAGACTTTGCGTGCCCCCTCCGTGTGCCAAAAATAGGCCCTGGGCACAGCCGCTCCCAAAAACGAGCGCCCGAAGTCCGGCGGCCCAAGTTCGTCCAGCGGAAAAATGCCCAAAAAAGGGTGGGCTATAGCCTTGGGGCGTGGGGCTGGCGAAGTTCGTCTGCCGGACTCGGAATGGGACGAGACTTTGCGTGCCCCCTCCGTGTGGCAAAAATAGGCCGCGGGCACAGCATCGCCCAAAAACGAGCGCCCGAAGTCCGGGGCCCCAAGTTCGTCCAGCGGAAAAATGCCCAAAAAAGGGTGGGCTATAGCCTTTGGGCGTGGGGCTGGCGAAGTTCGTCCGCCGGACTCGGAATGGGGCGAGACTTTGCGTGCCCCCTCCGTGTGCCAAAAATAGGCCGCGGGCACAGCGGTGCCCAAAAACGAGCGCCCGAAGTCCGGGGCCCCAAGTTCGTCCAGCGGAAAAATGCCCAAAAAAGGGTGGGCTATAGCCTTTGGGCGTGGGGCTGGAGAAGTTCGTCCGCCGGACTCGGAATGGGGCGAGACTTTGCGTGCCCCCTCCGTGTGCCAAAAATAGGCCCTGGGCACAGCCGCGCCCAAAAACGAGCGCCCGAAGTCCGGCGCCCCAAGTTCGTCCAGCGGAAAAATGCCCAAAAAAGGGTGGGCTATAGCCTTGGGGCGTGGGGCTGGCGAAGTTCGTCCGCCGGACTCGGAATGGGGCGAGACTTTGCGTGCCCCCTCCGTGTGCCAAAAATAGGCCCTGGGCAATGCCGCGCCCAAAAACGAGCGCCCGAAGTCCAAAGCCCCAAGTTCGTCCAGCGGAAAAATGCCCAAAAAAGGGTGGGCTATAGCCTTGGGGCGTGGGGCTGGCGAAGTTCGTCCGCCGGACTCGGAATGGGGCGAGACTTTGCGTGCGTCCTCCGTGTGCCAAAAATAGGCCCTGGGCACAGCCGCGCCCAAAAACGAGCGCCCGAAGTCCAAAGCCCCAAGTTCGTCCAGCGGAAAAATGCCCAAAAAAGGGTGGGCTATAGCCTTGGGGAGTGGGGCTGGCGAAGTTCGTCCGCCGGACTCGGAATGGGGCGAGACTTTGCGTGCCCCCTCCGTGTGCCAAAAATAGGCCCTGGGCACAGCCGCGCCCAAAAACGAGCGCCCGAACTCCAAAGCCCCAAGTTCGTCCAGCGGAAAAATGCCCAAAAAAGGGTGGGCTATAGCCTTGGGGCGTGGGGCTGGCCAAGTTCGTCCGCCGGACTCGGAATGGGGCGATACTTTGCGTGCCCCCTCCGTGTACCAAAAATAGGCCCTGGACACAGCCGCGCCCAAAAACGAGCGCCCGAAGTCCGGCGCCCCAAGTTCGTCCAGCGGAAAAATGCCCAAAAAAGGGTGGGCTATAGCCTTGGGGCGTGGGGCTGGCGAAGTTCGTCCGCCGGACTCGGAATGGTGCGAGACTTTGCGTGCCCCCTCCGTGTGCCAAAAATAGGCCGCGGGCACAGCGGTGCCCAAAAACGAGCGCCCGAAGTCCGGGGCCCCAAGTTCGTCCAGCGGAAAAATGCCCAAAAAAGGGTGGGCTATAGCCTTTGGGCGTGGGGCTGGAGAAGTTCGTCCGCCGGACTCGGAATGGGGCGAGACTTTGCGTGCCCCCTCCGTGTGCCAAAAATAGGCCCTGGGCACAGCCGCGCCCAAAAACGAGCGCCCGAAGCCCGGCGCCCCAAGTTCGTCCAGCGGAAAAATGCCCAAAAAAGGGTGGGCTATAGCCTTGGGGCGTGGGGCTGGCGAAGTTCGTCCGCCGGACTCGGAATGGGGCGAGACTTTGCGTGCCCCCTCCGTGTGCCAAAAATAGGCCCTGGGCAATGCCGCGCCCAAAAACGAGCGCCCGAAGTCCAAAGCCCCAAGTTCGTCCAGCGGAAAAATGCCCAAAAAAGGGTGGGCTATAGCCTTGGGGCGTGGGGTTGGCGAAGTTCGTCCGCCGGACTCGGAATGGGGCGAGACTTTGCGTGCGTCCTCCGTGTGCCAAAAATAGGCCCTGGGCACAGCCGCGCCCAAAAACGAGCGCCCGAAGTCCAAAGCCCCAAGTTCGTCCAGCGGAAAAATGCCCAAAAAAGGGTGGGCTATAGCCTTGGGGAGTGGGGCTGGCGAAGTTCGTCCGCCGGACTCGGAATGGGGCGAGACTTTGCGTGCCCCCTCCGTGTGCCAAAAATAGGCCCTGGGCACAGCCGCGCCCAAAAACGAGCGCCCGAACTCCAAAGCCCCAAGTTCGTCCAGCGGAAAAATGCCCAAAAAAGGGTGGGCTATAGCCTTGGGGCGTGGGGCTGGCCAAGTTCGTCCGCCGGACTCGGAATGGGGCGATACTTTGCGTGCCCCCTCCGTGTACCAAAAATAGGCCCTGGACACAGCCGCGCCCAAAAACGAGCGCCCGAAGTCCGGCGCCCCAAGTTCGTCCAGCGGAAAAATGCCCAAAAAAGGGTGGGCTATAGCCTTGGGGCGTGGGGCTGGCGAAGTTCGTCCGCCGGACTCGGAATGGGGCGAGACTTTGCGTGCCCCCTCCGTGTGCCAAAAATAGGCCGCGGGCACAGCGGTGCCAAAAAACGAGCGCCCGAACTCCGGGGCCCCAAGTTCGTCCAGCGGAAAAATGCCCAAAAAAGGGTGGGCTATAGCCTTTGGGCGTGGGGCTGGAGAAGTTCGTCCGCCGGACTCGGAATGGGGTGAGACTTTGCGTGCCCCCTCCGTGTGCCAAAAATAGGCCCTGGGCAATGCCGCGCCCAAAAACGAGCGCCCGAAGTCCAAAGCCCCAAGTTCGTCCAGCGGAAAAATGTCCAAAAAAGGGTGGGCTATAACCTTGGGGCGTGGGGCTGGCGAAGTTCGTCCGCCGGACTCGGAATGGGGCGAGACTTTGCGTGCCCCCTCCGTGTGCCAAAAATAGGCCCTGGGCACAGCCGCGCCCAAAAACGAGCGCCCGAAGTCCAAAGCCCCAAGTTCGTCCAGCGAAAAAATGCCCAAAAAAGGGTGGGCTATAGCCTTGGGGCGTGGGGCTGGCGAAGTTCGTCCGCCGGACTCGGAATGGGGCGAGACTTTGCGTGCCCCCTCCGAGTGCCAAAAATAGGCCGCGGGCACAGCGGTGCCCAAAAACGAGCGCCCGAAGTCCGGGGCCCCAAGTTCGTCCAGCGGAAAAATGCCCAAAAAAGGGTGGGCTATAGCCTTTGGGCGTGGGGCTGGAGAAGTTCGTCTGCCGGACTCGGAATGGGGCGAGACTTTGCGTGCCCCCTCCGTGTGCCAAAAGTAGGCCCTGGGCACAGCCGCACCTAAAAACGAGCCCCCGAAGTCCAAAGCCCCAAGTTCGTCCAGCGGAAAAATGCCCAAAAAAGGGTGGGCTATAGCCTTGGGGCGTGGGGCTGGCGATGTTCGTCTGCCGGACTCGGAATGGGGCGAGACTTTGCGTGCCCCCTCCGTGTGCCAAAAATAGGCCCTGGGCACAGCCGCGCCCAAAAACGAGCGCCCGAAGTCCGGCGCCCCAAGTTCGTCCAGCGGAAAAATGCCCAAAAAAGGGTGGGCTATAGCCTTGGGGCCTGGGGCTGGCGAAGTTCGTCCGCCGGACTCGGAATGGGGCGAGACTTTGCGTGCCCCCTCCGTGTGCCAAAAAAAGGCCGCGGGCACAGCGGCGCCCAAAAACGAGCGCCCGAAGTCCGGGGCCCCAAATTCGTCCAGCGGAAAAATGCTCAAAAAAGGGTGGGCTATAGCCTTTGGGCGTGGGGCTGGCGAAGTTCGTCCGCCGGACTCGGAATAGGGCGAGACTTTGCGTGCCCCCTCCGTGTGCCAAAAATAGGCCCTGGGCACAGCCGCGCCCAAAAACGAGCTCCCAAAGTCCAAAGCCCCAAGTTCGTCCAGCGGAAAAATGCCCAAAAAAGGGTGGGCTATAGCCTTGGGGCGTGGGGCTGGCGAAGTTCGTCCGCCGGACTCGGAATGGGGCGAGACTTTGCGTGCCCCCTCCGTGTGCCAAAAATAGGCCGCGGGCACAGGGGCGCCAAAAAACGAGTGCCCGAAGTCCGGGGCCCCAAGTTCGTCCAGCGGAAAAATGCCCAAAAAAGGGTGGGCTATAGCCTTTGGGCGTGGGGCTCGCGAAGTTCGTCCGCCGGACTCGGAATGGGACGAGACTTTGCGTGCCCCCTCCGTGTGCCAAAAATACGCCCTGGGCACAGCCGCGCCCAAAAACGAGCGCCCGAAGTCCAAAGCCCCAAGTTCGTCCAGCGGAAAAATGCCCAAAAAAGGGTGGGCTATAGCCTTGGGGCGTGGGGCTGGCGAAGTTCGTCCGCCGGACTCGGAATGGGGCGAGACTTTGCGTGCCCCCTCCGTGTGCCAAATATAGGCCCTGGGCACAGCCGCGCCAAAAAACGAGCGCCCGAAGTCCGGCGCCCCAAGTTCGTCCAGCGGAAAAATGCCCAAAAAAGGGTGGGCTATAGCCTTGGGGCGTGGGGCTGGCGAAGTTCGTCCGCCGGACTCGGAATGGGGCAAGACTTTGCATGCCCCCTCCGTGTGCCAAAAATAGGCCCTGGGCACAGCCGCGCCCAAAAACGAGCGCCCGAAGTCCAAAGCCCCAAGTTCGTCCAGCGGAAAAATGCCCAAAAAAGGGTGGGCTATAGCCTTGGGGCGTGGGGCTGGCGAAGTTCGTCCGCCGGACTCGGAATGGGGCGAGACTTTGCGTGCCCCCTCCGTGTGCCAAATATAGGCCCTGGGCACAGCCGCGCCAAAAAACGAGCGCCCGAAGTCCGGCGCCCCAAGTTCGTCCAGCGGAAAAATGCCCAAAAAAGGGTGGGCTATAGCCTTGGGGCGTGGGGCTGGCGAAGTTCGTCCGCCGGACTCGGAATGGGGCGAGACTTTGCGTGCCCCCTCCGTGTGCCAAAAGTAGGCCCTGGGCACAGCGGCGCCCAAAAACGAGCGCCCGAAGTCCGGGGCCCCAAGTTCGTCCAGCGGAAAAATGCCCAAAAAAGGGTGGGCTATAGCCTTGGGGCGTGGGGCTGGCGAAGTTCGTCCGCCGGACTCGGAATGGGGCGAGACTTTGCGTGCCCCCTCCGTGTGCCAAAAATAGGCCGCGGGCACAGCGGCGCCCAAAAACGAGCGCCCGAAGTCCGGGGCCCCAAGTTCGTCCAGCGGAAAAATGCCCAAAAAAGGGTGGGCTATAGCCTTTAGGCGTGGGGCTGGCGAAGTTCGTCCGCCGGACTCGGAATAGGGCGAGACTTTGCGTGCCCCCTCCGTGTGCCAAAAATAGGCCCTGGGCACAGCCGCGCCCAAAAACGAGCTCCCAAAGTCCAAAGCCCCAAGTTCGTCCAGCGGAAAAATGCCCAAAAAAGGGTGGGCTATAGCCTTGGGGCGTGGGGCTGGCGAAGTTCGTCCGCCGGACTCGGAATGGGGCGAGACTTTGTGTGCCCCCTCCGTGTGCCAAAAATAGGCCGCGGGCACAGGGGCGCCAAAAAACGAGTGCCCGAAGTCCGGGGCCCCAAGTTCGTCCAGCGGAAAAATGCCCAAAAAAGGGTGGGCTATAGCCTTCGGGCGTGGGGCAGGCGAAGTTCGTCCGCCGGACTCGGAATGGGGCGAGACTTTGTGTGCCCCCTCCGTGTGCCAAAAATAGGCCGCGGGCACAGCGGCGCCCAAAAACGAGCGCCCGAAGTCCGGGGCCCCAAGTTCGTCCAGCGGAAAAATGCCCAAAAAAGGGTGGGCTATAGCCTTTGGGCGTGGGGCTGGAGAAGTTCGTCCGCCGGACTCGGAATGGGGCGAGACTTTGCGTGCCCCCTCCGTGTGCCAAAAATAGGCCCTGGGCAATGCCGCGCCCAAAAACGAGCGCCCGAAGTCCAAAGCCCCAAGTTCGTCCAGCGGAAAAATGCCCAAAAAAGGGTGGGCTATAGCCTTGGGGCGTGGGGCTGGCGAAGTTCGTCCGCCGGACTCGGAATGGGGCGAGACTTTGCGTGCCCCCTCCGTGTGCCAAAAATAGGCCCTGGGCACAGCCGCGCCCAAAAACGAGCGCCCGAAGTCCAAAGCCCCAAGTTCGTCCAGCGGAAAAATGCCCAAAAAAGGGTGGGCTATAGCCTTGGGGCGTGGGGCTGGCGAAGTTCGTCTGCCGGACTCGGAATGGGGCGAGACTTTGCGTGCCCCCTCCGTGTGCCAAAAATAGGCCCTGGGCACAGCCGCGCCGAAAAACGAGCGCCCGAAGTCCAAAGCCCCAAGTTCGTCCAGTGGAAAAATGCCCAAAAAAGGGTGGGCTATAGCCTTGGGGCGTGGGGCTGGCGAAGTTCGTCCGCCGGACTCGGAATGGGGCAAGACTTTGCGTGCCCCCTCCGAGTGCCAAAAATAGGCCGCGGGCACAGCGGTGCCCAAAAACGAGCGCCCGAAGTCCGGGGCCCCAAGTTCGTCCAGCGGAAAAATGCCCAAAAAAGGGTGGGCTATAGCCTTTGGGCGTGGGGCTGGAGAAGTTCGTCCGCCGGACTCGGAATGGGGCGAGACTTTGCGTGCCCCCTCCGTGTGCCAAAAATAGGCCCTGGGCACAGCCGCGCCTAAAAACGAGCGCCCGAAGTCCAAAGCCCCAAGTTCGTCCAGCGGAAAAATGCCCAAAAAAGGGTGGGCTATAGCCTTGGGGCGTGGGGCTGGCGAAGTTCGTCCGCCGGACTCGGAATGGGGCGAGACTTTGCGTGCCCCCTCTGTGTGCCAAAAATAGGCCCTGGGCACAGCCGCGCCCAAAAACGAGCGCCCAAAGTCCAGTGCCCCAAGTTCGTCCAGCGGAAAAATGCCCAAAAAAGGGTGGGCTATAGCCTTTGGGCGTGGGGCTGGCGAAGTTCGTCCGCCGGACTCGGAATAGGGCGAGAGTTTGCGTGCCCCCTCCGTGTGCCAAAAATAGGCCCTGGGCACAGCCGCGCCCAAAAACGAGCTCCCAAAGTCCAAAGCCCCAAGTTCGTCCAGCGGAAAAATGCCCAAAAAAGGGTGGGCTATAGCCTTGGGGCGTGGGGCTGGCGAAGTTCGTCCGCCGGACTCGGAATGGGGCGAGACTTTGCGTGCCCCCTCCGTGTGCCAAAAATAGGCCGCGGGCACAAGGGCGCCAAAAAACGAGTGCCCGAAGTCCGGGGCCCCAAGTTCGTCCAGCGGAAAAATGCCCAAAAAAGGGTGGGCTATAGCCTTTGGTCGTGGGGCTCGCGAAGTTCGTCCGCCGGACTCGGAATGGGACGAGACTTTGCGTGCCCCCTACGTGTGCCAAAAATAGGCCCTGGGCACAGCCGCGCCCAAAAACGAGCGCCCGAAGTCCGGCGCCCCAAGTTCGTCCAGCGGAAAAATGCCCAAAAAAGGGTGGGCTATAGCCTTGGGGCGTGGGGCTGGCGAAGTTCCTCCGCCGGACTCGGAATGGGGCGAGAATTTGCGTGCCCCCTCCGTGTGCCAAAAATAGGCCGCGGGCACAGCGGCGCCCAAAAATGAGCGCCCGAAGTCCAAAGCCCCAAGTTCGTCCAGCGGAAAAATGCCCAAAAAAGGGTGGGCTATAGCCTTGGGGCGTGGGGCTGGCGAAGTTCGTCCGCCGGACTCGGAATGGGGCAAGACTTTGCGTGCCCCCTCCGTGTGCCAAAAATAGGCCCTGGGCACGGCCGCGCCCAAAAACGAGCGCCCGAAGTCCAAAGCCCCAAGTTCGTCCAGCGGAAAAATGCCCAAAAAAGGGTGGGCTATAGCCTTGGGGCGTGGGGCTGGCGAAGTTCGTCCACCGGACTCGGAATGGGGCGAGACTTTGCGTGCCCCCTCCGTGTGCCAAATATAGGCCCTGGGCACAGCCGCGCCAAAAAACGAGCGCCCGAAGTCCGGCGCCCCAAGTTCGTCCAGCGGAAAAATGCCCAAAAAAGGGTGGGCTATAGCCTTGGGGCGTGGGGCTGGCGAAGTTCGTCCGCCGGACTCGGAATGGGGCGAGACTTTGCGTGCCCCCTCCGTGTGCCAAAAGTAGGCCCTGGGCACAGCGGCGCCCAAAAACGAGCGCCCGAAGTCCGGGGCCCCAAGTTCGTCCAGCGGAAAAATGCCCAAAAAAGGGTGGGCTATAGCCTTGGGGCGTGGGGCTGGCGAAGTTCGTCCGCCGGACTCGGAATGGGGCGAGACTTTGCGTGCCCCCTCCGTGTGCCAAAAATAGGCCGCGGGCACAGCGGCGCCCAAAAACGAGCGCCCGAAGTCCGGGGCCCCAAGTTCGTCCAGCGGAAAAATGCCCAAAAAAGGGTGGGCTATAGCCTTTGGGCGTGGGGCTGGCGAAGTTCGTCCGCCGGACTCGGAATGGGGTGAGACTTTGCGTGCCCCCTCCGTGTGCCAAAAATAGGCCCTGGGCACAGCCGCGCCCAAAAACGAGCGCCCGAAGTCCGGGGCCCCAAGTTCGTCCAGCGGAAAAATGCCCAAAAAAGGGTGGGCTATAGCCTTCGGGCGTGGGGCAGGCGAAGTTCGTCCGCCGGACTCGGAATGGGGCGAGACTTTGTGTGCCCCCTCCGTGTGCCAAAAATAGGCCGCGGGCACAGCGGCGCCCAAAAACGAGCGCCCGAAGTCCGGGGCCCCAAGTTCGTCCAGCGGAAAAATGCCCAAAAAAGGGTGGGCTATAGCCTTGGGGCGTGGGGCTGGCGAAGTTCGTCCGCCGGACTCGGAATGGGGCGAGACTTTGCGTGCCCCCCTCCGTGTGCCAAAAATTGGCCCTGGGCACAGCCGCGCCCAAAAACGAGCGCCCGAAGTCCGGCGCCCCAAGTTCGTCCAGCGGAAAAATGCCCAAAAAAGGGTGGGCTATAGCCTTGGGGCGTGGGGCTGGCGAAGTTCGTCCGCCGGACTCGGAATGGGGCGAGACTTTGCGTGCCCCCTCCGTGTGCCAAAAATAGGCCCTGGCCACAGCCGCGCCCAAAAACGAGCGCCCGAAGTCCAAAGCCCCAAGTTCGTCCAGCGGAAAAATGCCCAAAAAAGGGTGGGCTATAGCCTTGGGGCGTGGGGCTGGCGAAGTTCGTCTGCCGGACTCGGAATGGGGCGAGACTTTGCGTGCCCCCTCCGTGTACCAAAAATAGGCCCTGGACACAGCCGCGCCCAAAAACGAGCGCCCGAAGTCCGGCGCCCCAAGTTCGTCCAGCGGAAAAATGCCCAAAAAAGGGTGGGCTATAGCCTTGGGGCGTGGGGCTGGCGAAGTTCGTCCGCCGGACTCGGAATGGGGAGAGACTTTGCGTGCCCCCTCCGTGTGCCAAAAATAGGCCGCGGGCACAGCGGCGTCCAAAAACGAGCGCCCGAAGTCCGGGGCCCCAAGTTCGTCCAGCGGAAAAATGCCCAAAAAAGGGTGGGCTGTAGCCTTTGGGCGTGGGGCTCGCGAAGTTCGTCCGCCGGACTCGGAATGGGGCGAGACTTTGCGTGCCCCCTCCGTGTGCCAAAAATAGGCCGCGGGCACAGCGGCGCCCAAAAACGAGCACCCGAAGTCCGGGGCCCCAAGTTCGTCCAGCGGAAAAATGCCAAAAAGGGTGGGCTATAGCCTTTGGGCGTGGGGCTGGCGAAGTTCGTCCGCCGGACTCGGAATGGGGTGAGACTTTGCGTGCCCCCTCCGTGTGCCAAAAATAGGCCCTGGGCGCAGCCGCGCCCAAAAACGAGCGCCCGAAGTCCGGCGCCCCAAGTTCGTCCAGCGGAAAAATGCCCAAAAAAGGGTGGGCTATAGCCTTGGGGCGTGGGGCTGGCGAAGTTCGTCCGCCGGGTCTCGGAATGCGGCGAGACTTTGCGTGCCCCCTCCGTGTGCCAAAAATAGGCCGCTGGGCACAGCGGCGCCCAAAAACGAGCGCCCGAAGTCCGGGGCCCCAAGTTCGTCCAGCGGAAAAATGCCCAAAAACGGGTGGGCTATAGCCTTTGGGCGTGGGGCTGGCGAAGTTCGTCCGCCGGACTCGGAATGGGGCGAGACTTTGCGTGCCCCCTCCGATGTGCCAAAAATAGGCCGCTGGGCACAGCGGCGCCCAAAAAGGAGCGCCCGAAGCCCGGAGCCCCAAGTTCGTCGAGCGGAAAAATGCCCAAAAAAGGGTGGGCTATAGCCTTGGGGCGTGGGGCTGGCGAAGTTCGACCGCCGGACTCGGAATGGGGCGACACTTTGCGTGCCCCCTCCGTGTGCCAAAATTAGGCCGCGGGCACAGCGGCGCCCAAAAACGAGCGCCCGAAGTCCGGGGCCCCAAGTTCGTCCAGCGGAAAAATGCCCAAAAAAGGATGGGCTGTAGCCTTTGGGCGTGGGGCTCGCGAAGTTCGTCCGCCGGACTCGGAATGGGGCGAGACTTTGCGTGCCCCCTCCGTGTGCCAAAAGTAGGCCCTGGGCACAGCGGCGCCCAAAAACGAGCGCCCGAAGTGCGGGGCCCCAAGTTCGTCCAACGGAAAAATGCCCAAAAAAGGGTGGGCTATAGCCTTGGGGCGTGGGGCTGGCGAAGTTCGTCCGCCGGACTCGGAATGGGGCGAGACTTTGCGTGCCCCCTCCGTGTGCCAAAAATAGGCCGCGGGCACAGCTGCGCCCAAAAACGAGCACCCGAAGTCCGGGGCCCCAAGTTCGTCCAGCGGAAAAATGCCCAAAAAAGGGTGGGCTATAGCCTTTGGGCGTGGGGCTGGCGAAGTTCGTCCGCCGGACTCGGAATGGGGTGAGACTTTGCGTGCCCCCTCCGTGTGCCAAAAATAGGCCCTGGGCGCAGCCGCGCCCAAAAACGAGCGCCCGAAGTCCGGCGCCCCAAGTTCGTCCAGCGGAAAAATGCCCAAAAAAGGGTGGGCTATAGCCAAGGGGCGTGGGGCTGGCGAAGTTCGTCCGCCGGACTCGGAATGGGGCGAGACTTTGCGTGCCCCCTCCGTGTGCCAAAAATAGGCCGCGGGCACAGCGGCGCCCAAAAACGAGCGCCCGAAGTCCGGGGCCCCAAGTTCGTCCCGCGGAAAAATGCCCAAAAACGGGTGGGCTATAGCCTTTGGGCGTGGGGCTGGCGAAGTTCGTCCGCCGGACTCGGAATGGGGCGAGACTTTGCGTGCCCCCTCCGTGTGCCAAAAATAGGCCCTGGGCACAGCGGCGCCCAAAAACGAGCGCCCGAAGTCCAAAGCCCCAAGTTCGTCCAGCGGAAAAATGCCCAAAAAAGGGTGGGCTATAGCCTTGGGGCATGGGGCTGGCGAAGTTCGTCCGCCGGACTCGAAATGGGGCGAGACTTTGCGTGCCCCCTCCGTGTGCCAAAATTAGGCCCTGGGCACAGCCGCTCCCAAAAATGAGCGCCCGAACTCCAAAGCCCCCAAAGGTTCGTCCAGCGGAAAAATGCCCAAAAAAAGGGTGGGCTATAGCCTTGGGGCGTGGGGCTGGCGAAGTTCGTCCGCCGGACTCGGAATGGGGCGAGACTTTGCGTGCCCCCTCCGTGTGCCAAAAATAGGCCGCGGGCACAGCCGCGCCCAAAAACGAGCGCCCGAAGCCCGGGGCCCCAAGTTCGTCGAGCGGAAAAATGCCCAAAAAAGGGTGGGCTATAGCCTTGGGGCGTGGGGCTGGCGAAGTTCGTCCGCCGGACTCGGAATGGGGCGACACTTTGCGTGCCCCCTCCGTGTGCCAAAATTAGGCCGCGGGCACAGCGGCTCCCAAAAACGAGCCCCCGAAGTCCGGGGCCCCAAGTTCGTCCAGCGGAAAAATGCCCAAAAAAGGATGGGCTGTAGCCTTTGGGCGTGGGGCTCGCGAAGTTCGTCCGCCGGACTCGGAATGGGGCGAGACTTTGCGTGCCCCCTCCGTGTGCCAAAAGTAGGCCCTGGGCACAGCGGCGCCCAAAAACGAGCGCCCGAAGTGCGGGGCCCCAAGTTCGTCCAGCGGAAAAATGCCCAAAAAAGGGTGGGCTATAGCCTTGGGGCGTGGGGCTGGCGAAGTTCGTCCGCCGGACTCGGAATGGGGCGAGACTTTGCGTGCCCCCTCCGTGTACCAAAAATAGGCCGCGGGCACAGCTGCGCCCAAAAACGAGCACCCGAAGTCCGGGGCCCCAAGTTCGTCCAGCGGAAAAATGCCCAAAAAAGGGTGGGCTATAGCCTTTGGGCGTGGGGCTGGCGAAGTTCGTCCGCCGGACTCGGAATGGGGTGAGACTTTGCGTGCCCCCTCCGTGTGCCAAAAATAGGCCCTGGGCGCAGCCGCGCCCAAAAACGAGCGCCCGAAGTCCGGCGCCCCAAGTTCGTCCAGCGGAAAAATGCCCAAAAAAGGGTGGGCTATAGCCAAGGGGCGTGGGGCTGGCGAAGTTCGTCCGCCGGACTCGGAATGGGGCGAGACTTTGCGTGCCCCCTCCGTGTGCCAAAAATAGGCCGCGGGCACAAGCGGCGCCCAAAAACGAGCGCCCGAAGTCCGGGGCCCCAAGTTCGTCCCGCGGAAAAAATGCCCAAAAACGGGTGGGCTATAGCCTTTGGGCGTGGGGCTGGCGAAGTTCGTCCGCCGGACTCGGAATGGGGCGAGACTTTGCGTGCCCCCTCCGTGTGCCAAAAATAGGCCCTGGGCACAGCGGCGCCCAAAAACGAGCGCCCGAAGTCCAAAGCCCCAAGTTCGTCCAGCGGAAAAATGCCCAAAAAAGGGTGGGCTACAGCCTTGGGGCATGGGGCTGGCGAAGTTCGTCCGCCGGACTCGAAATGGGGCGAGACTTTGCGTGCCCCCTCCGTGTCCCAAAATTAGGCCCTGGGCACGGCCGCTCCCAAAAATGAGCGCCCGAACTCCAAAGCCCCAAGTTCGTCCAGCGGAAAAATGCCCAAAAAAGGGTGGGCTATAGCCTTTGGGCGTGGGGCTCGCGAAGTTCGTCCGCCGGACTCGGAATGGGGCGAGACTTTGCGTGCCCCCTCCGTGTGCCAAAAATAGGCCGCGGGCACAGCCGCGCCCAAAAACGAGCGCCCGAAGCCCGGGGCCCCAAGTTCGTCGAGCGGAAAAATGCCCAAAAAAGGGTGGGCTATAGCCTTTGGGCGTGGCGCTGGCGAAGTTCGTCCGACGGACTCGGAATGGGACGAGACTTTGCGTGCCCCCTCCGTGTGCCAAAAATAGGCCCTGGGCACAGCCGCGCCCAAAAACGAGCGCCCGAAGTCCAAAGCCCCAAGTTCGTCCAGCGGAAAAATGCCCAAAAAAGGGTGGGCTATAGCCTTGGGGCGTGGGGCTGGCGAAGTTCGTCCGCCGGACTCGGAATGGGGCGAGACTTTGCGTGCCCCATCCGTGTGCCAAAAATAGGCCCTGGGCACAGCTGCGCCCAAAAACGAGCGCCTGAAGTCCGGCGCCCCAAGTTCGTCCAGCGGAAAAATGCCCAAAAAAGAGTGGGCTATAGCCTTGGGGCGTGGGGCTGGCGAAGTTCGTCCGCCGGACTCGGAATGGGGCGAGACTTTGCGTGCCCCCTCCGTGTGCCAAAAATAGGCCGCGGGCACAGCGGCGCCCAAAAACGAGCGCCCGAAGTTCGGGTCCCCAAGTTCGTCCAGCGGAAAAATGCCCAAAAAAGGGTGGGCTATAGCCTTTGGGCGTGGGGCTGGCGAAGTTCGTCCGCCGGACTCGGAATGGGGCGAGACTTTGCGTGCCCCCTCCGTGTGCCAAAAATAGGCCCTGGGCACAGCCGCGCCCAAAAACGAGCGCCCGAAGTCCAAAGCCCCAAGTTCGTCCAGCGGAAAATGCCCAAAAAAGGGTGGGCTATAGCCTTGGGGCGTGGGGCTGGCGAAGTTCGTCCGCCAGACTCGGAATGGTGCTAGACTTTGCGTGCCCCCTCCATGTGCCAAAAATAGGCCGCGGGCACAACGGCGCCCAAAAACGAGTGCCCGAAGTCTGGGGCCCCAAGTTCGTCCAGCGGAAAAATGCCCAAAAAAGGGTGGGCTATAGCCTTTGGGCGTGGGGTTGGCGAAGTTCGTCCGCCGGACTCGGAATGGGGCGAGACTTTGCGTGCCCCCTCCGTGTGCCAAAAATAGGCCCTGGGCACAGCCGCGCCCAAAAACGAGCGCACGAAGTACAAAGCCCCAAGTTCGTCCAGCGGAAAAATGCCCAAAAAAGGGTGGGCTATGGCCTTGGGGCGTGGGGCTGGCGAAGTTCGTCCGCCAGACTCGGAATGGGGCGAGACTTTGCGTGCCCCCTCCGTGTGCCAAAAATAGGCCGCGGGCACAGCGGCGCCCAAAAACGAGCGCCCGAAGTCCGGGGCCCCAAGTTCGTCCAGCGGAAAAATGCCCAAAAAAGGGTGGGCTATAGCCTTTGGGCGTGGGGCCGGCGAAGTTCGTCCGCCGGACTCGGAATGGGGCGAGACTTTGCGTGCCCCCTCCGTGTGCCAAAAATAGGCCCTGGGCACAGCCGCGCCCAAAAACGAGCGCCCGAAGTCCGGCGCCCCAAGTTCGTCCAGCGGAAAAATGCCCAAAAAAGGGTGGGCTATAGCCTTGGGGCGTGGGGCTGGCAAAGTTCATCCGCCGGACTCGGAATGGGGCGAGACTTTGCGTGCCCCCTCCGTGTGCCAAAAATAGGCCCTGGGCACAGCCGCGCCCAAAAACGAGCACCCGAAGTCCAAAGCCCCAAGTTCGTCCAGCGGAAAAATGCCCAAAAAAGGGTGGGCTATAGCCTTGGGGCGTGGAGCTGGCGAAGTTCGTCCGCCGGACTCGGAATGGGACGAGACTTTGCGTGCCCCCTCCGTGTGCCAAAAATAGGCCGCGGGCACAGCGGCGCCCAAAAACGAGCGCCCGAAGTCCGGGGCCCCAAGTTCGTCCAGCGGAAAAATGCCCAAAAAAGGGTGGGCTATAGCCTTTGGGCGTGGGGCTGGCGAAGTTCGTCCGCCGGACTCGGAATGGGGCGACACTTTGCGTGCCCCCTCCGTGTGCCAAAAATAGGCCCTGGGCACAGCCGCGCCCAAAAACGAGCGCCCGAAGTCCGGCGCCCCAAGTTCGTCCAGCGGAAAAATGCCCAAAAAAGGGTGGGCGATAGCCTTGGGGCGTGGAGCTGGCGAAGTTCGTCCGCCGGACTCGGAATGGGGCGAGACTTTGCGTGCCCAATCCGTGTGCCAAAACCAGGCCGCGGGCACAGCGGCGCCCAAAAACGAGCGCCCGAAGCCCGGGGCCCCAAGTTCGTCCAGCGGAAAAATGCCCAAAAAAGGGTGGGCTATAGCCTTTGGGCGTGGGGCTGGCGAAGTTCGTCCGCCGGACTCGGAATGGGGCGAGACTTTCCGTGCCCCCTCCGTGTGCCAAAAATAGGCCCTGGGCACAGCCGCGCCCAAAAACGAGCGCCCGAAGTCCGGCGCCCCAAGTTCGTCCAGCGGAAAAATGCCCAAAAAAGGGTGGGCTATAGCCTTGGGGCGTGGGGCTGGCAAAGTTCATCCGCCGGACTCGGAATGGGGCGAGACTTTGCGTGCCCCCTCCGTGTGCCAAAAATAGGCCGCGGGCACAGCGGCGCCCAAAAACGAGCGCCCGAAGCCCGGGGCCCCAAGTTCGTCCAGCGGAAAAATGCCCAAAAAAGGGTGGGCTATAGCCTTTGGGCGTGGGGCTGGCGAAGTTCGTCCGCCGGACTCGGAATGGGGCGAGACTTTCCGTGCCCCCTCCGTGTGCCAAAAATAGGCCCTGGGCACAGCCGCGCCCAAAAACGAGCGCCCGAAGTCCAAAGCCACAAGTTCGTCCAGCGGAAAAATGCCCAAAAAAGGGTGGGCTATAGCCTTGGGGCGTGGGGCTGGCGAAGTTCGTCCGCCGGATTCGGAATGGGGCGAGACTTTGCGTGCCCCCTCCGTGTGCCAAAAATAGGCCCTGGGCACAGCCGCGCCCAAAAACGAGCACCCGAAGTCCAAAGCCCCAAGTTCGTCCAGCGGAAAAATGCCCAAAAAAGGGTGGGCTATAGCCTTGGGGCGTGGAGCTGGCGAAGTTCGTCCGCCGGACTCGGAATGGGGCGAGACTTTGCGTGCCCCCTCCGTGTGCCAAAACCAGGCCGCGGGCACAGCGGCGCCCAAAAACGAGCGCCTGAAGCCGGGGCCCCAAGTTCGTCCAGCGGAAAAATGCCCAAAAAAGGGTGGGCTATAGCCTTTGGGCGTGGGGCTGGCGAAGTTCGTCCGCCGGACTCGGAATGGGGCGAGACTTTCCGTGCCCCCTCCGTGTGCCAAAAATAGGCCCTGGGCACAGCCGCGCCCAAAAACGAGCGCCCGAAGTCCGGCGCCCCAAGTTCGTCCAGCGGAAAAATGCCCAAAAAAGGGTGGGCTATAGCCTTGGGGCGTGGGGCTGGCGAAGTTCGTCCGCCGGACTCGGAATGGGGCGAGACTTTGCATGCCCCCTCCGTGTGCCAAAAATAGGCCGCGGGCAGAGAGTTACCCAAAAACGAGCGTCCGAAGTCCGGGGCCCCAAGTTCGTCCAGCGGAAAAATGCCCAAAAAAGGGTGGGCTATAGCCTTTGGGCGTGGGGCTGGCGAAGTTCGTCCGCCGAACTCGGAATGGGGCGAGACTTTGCGTGCCCCCTCCGTGTGCCAAAAATAGGCCCTGGGCACAGTCGCGCCCAAAAACGAGAGCCCGAAGTCCAAAGCCCCAAGTTCGTCCAGAGGAAAAATGCCCAAAAAAGGGTGGGCTATAGCCTTGGGGCGTGGGGCTGGCAAAGTTCGTCCGCCGGACTCGGAATGGGGCGAGACTTTGCGTGCCCCCTCCGTGTGCCAAAAATAGGCCTTGGGCACAGCCGCGCCCAAAAACGAGCGCCCGAAGTCCAAAGCCCCAAGTTCGTCCAGCGGAAAAATGCCCAAAAAAGGAAGGGCTATAGCCTTGGGGCGTGGGGCTGGCGAAGTTCGTCCGCCGGACTCGGAA
The DNA here is from genome assembly GCA_029618585.1 of Citrus australasica. Classification (NCBI taxonomy): domain Eukaryota; kingdom Viridiplantae; phylum Streptophyta; class Magnoliopsida; order Sapindales; family Rutaceae; genus Citrus; species Citrus australasica. The sequence goes on along the minus strand of JARCIV010000216.1, from coordinate 5,188 downwards.
TGGGGTGAGACTTTGCGTGCCCCTCCGTGTGCCAAAAATAGGCCCTGGGCACAGCCGCGCCCAAAAACGAGCGCCCGAAGTCCAAAGCCACAAGTTCGTCCAGCGGAAAAATGCCCAAAAAAGGGTGGGCTATAGCCTTGGGGCGTGGGGCTGGCGAAGTTCGTCCGCCGGACTCGGAATGGGGCGAGACTTTGCGTGCCCCCTCCGTGTGCCAAAAATAGGCCCTCGGCACAGCCGCGCCCAAAAACGAGCGCCCGAAGTCCAAAGCCCCAAGTTCGTCCAGCGGAAAAATGCCCAAAAAAGGGTGGGCTATAGCCTTGGGGCGTGGGGCTGGCGAAGTTCGTCCGCTGGACTCGGAATGGGGCGAGACTTTGCGTGCCCCCTCCGTGTGCCAAAAATAGGCCCTGGGCACAGCCGCGCCCAAAAACGAGCGCCCGAAGTCCGGCGCCCCAAGTTCGTCCAGCGGAAAAATGCCCAAAAAAGGGTGGGCTATAGCCTTGGGGCGTGGGGCTGGCGAAGTTCGTCCGCCTGACTCGGAATGGGGCGAGACTTTGCGTGCCCCCTCCGTGTGCCAAAAATAGGCCGCTGGGCACAGCGGCGCCCAAAAACGAGCGCCCGAAGTCCGGGGCCCCAAGTTCGTCCAGCGGAAAAAATGCCCAAAAAAGGGTGGGCTATAGCCTTTGGGCGTGGGGCTGGCGAAGTTCGTCCGCCGGACTCGGAATGGGGGAGACTTTGCGTGCCCCTCCGTGTGCCAAAAATAGGGCCTGGGCACAGCCGCGCCCAAAAACGAGCGCCCGAAGTCCAAAGCCCCAAGTTCGTCCAGCGGAAAAATGCCCAAAAAAGGGTGGGCTATAGCTTTGGGGCGTGGGGCTGGCGAAGTTCGTCCGCTGGACTCGGAATGGGGCGAGACTTTGCGTGCCCCCTCCGTGTGCCAAAAATAGGCCCTGGGCACAGCCGCGCCCAAAAACGAGCGCCCGAAGTCCGGCGCCCCAAGTTCGTCCAGCGGAAAAATGCCCAAAAAAGGGTGGGCTATAGCCTTGGGGCGTGGGGCTGGCGAAGTTCGTCCGCCGGACTCGGAATGGGGCGAGACTTTGCGTGCCCCCTCCGTGTGCCAAAAATAGGCTGCGGACACAGCGGTGCCCAAAAACGAGCCCCCGAAGTCCGGGGCCCCAAGTTCGTCCAGCGGAAAAATGCCCAAAAAAGGGTGGGCTATAGCCTTTGGGCGTGGGGCTGGCGAAGTTCGTCCGCCGGACTCGGAGTGGGACAAGACTTTGCGTACCCCTCCGTGTGCCAAAAATAGGCCATGGGCACAGCCGCGCCCAAAAACGAGCGCCCGAAGTCCGGCGCCCCAAGTTAGTCCACCGGAAAAATGCCCAAAAAAGGGTGGGCTATAGCCTTGGGGCGTGGGGCTGGCGAAGTTCGTCCGCCTGACTCGGAATGGGGCGAGACTTTGCGTGCCCCCTCCGTGTGCCAAAAATAGGCCCTGGGCACAGCCGCGCCCAAAAACGAGCGCCCGAAGTCCGGCGCCCCAAGTTCGTCCAGCGGAAAAATGCCCAAAAAAGGGTGGGCTATAGCCTTGGGGCGTGGGGCTGGCGAAGTTCGTCCGCCTGACTCGGAATGGGGCGAGACTTTGCGTGCCCCCTCCGTGTGCCAAAAATAGGCCGCGGGCACAGCGGCGCCCAAAAACGAGCGCCCGAAGTCCGGGGCCCCAAGTTCGTCCAGTGGAAAAATGCCCAAAAAAGGGTGGGCTATAGCCTTTGGGCGTGGGGCTGGCGAAGTTCGTCCGCCGGACTCGGAATGGGGCGAGACTTTGCGTGCCCCTCCGTGTGCCAAAAATAGGCCCTGGGCACAGCCGCGCCCAAAAACGAGCGCCCGAAGTCCAAAGCCCCAAGTTCGTCCAGCGGAAAAAAGCCCAAAAAAGGGTGGGCTATAGCCTTGGGGCGTGGGGCTGGCGAAGTTCGTCCGCCGGACTCGGAATGGGGCGAGACTTTGCGTGCCCCCTCCGTGTGCCAAAAATAGGCCGCGGGCACAGCGGCGCCCAAAAACGAGCGCCCGAAGTCCGGGGCCCCAAGTTCGTCCAGCGGAAAAATGCCCAAAAAAGGGTGGGCTATAGCCTTGGGGCGTGGGGCTGGCGAAGTTCGTCCGCCGGACTCGGAATGGGGCGAGACTTTGCGTGCCCCCTCCGTGTGCCAAAAATAGGCCCTGGGCACAGCCGCGCCAAAAAACGAGAGCCCGAAGTCCAAAGCAGCAAGTTCGTCCAGCGGAAAAATGCCCAAAAAAGGGTGGGCTATAGCCTTGGGGCGTGGGGCTGGCGAAGTTCGTCCGCCGGACTCGGAATGGGGCGACACTTTGCGTGCCCCCTCCGTGTGCCAAAAATAGGTCCTGGGCACAGCCGCGCCCAAAAACGAGCGCCCGAAGTCCAAAGCCCCAAGTTCGTCCAGCGGAAAAATGCCCAAAAAAGGGTGGGCTATAGCCTTGGGGCGTGGGGCTGGCGAAGTTCGTCCGCCGGACTCGGAATGGGGCGAGACTTTTGCGTGCCCCCTCCGTGTGCCAAAAATAGTCCGCGGGCACAGCGGCGCCCAAAAACGAGCGCCCGAAGTCCGGGGCCCCAAGTTCGTCCAGCGGAAAAATGCCCAAAAAAGGGTAGGCTATAGCCTTTGGGCGTGGGGCTGGCGAAGTTCGTCCGCCGGACTCGGAATGGGACGAGACTTTGCGTGCCCCCTCCGTGTGCCAAAAATAGGCCCTGGGCACAGCCGCGCCCAAAAACGAGCGCCCGATGTCCAAAGACCCAAGTTCGTCCAGCGGAAAAATGCCCAAAAAAGGGTGGGCTATAGCCTTGGGGCGTGGGGCTGGCGAAGTTCGTCCGCTGGACTCGGAATGGGGCGAGACTTTGCGTGCCCCCTCCGTGTGCCAAAAATAGGCCCTGGGCACAGCCGCGCCCAAAAACGAGCGCCCGAAGTCCGGCGCCCCAAGTTCGTCCAGCGGAAAAATGCCCAAAAAAGGGTGGGCTATAGCCTTGGGGCGTGGGGCTGGCGAAGTTCGTCCGCCTGACTCGGAATGGGGCGTGACTTTGCGTGCCCCCTCCGTGTGCCAAAAATAGGCCCTGGGCACAGCCGCGCCCAAAAACGAGCGCCCGAAGTCCGGCGCCCCAAGTTCGTCCAGCGGAAAAATGCCCAAAAAAGGGTGGGCTATAGCCTTGGGGCGTGGGGCTGGCGAAGTTCGTCCGCCTGACTCGGAATGGGGCGAGACTTTGCGTGCCCCCTCCGTGTGCCAAAAATAGGCCGCGGGCACAGCGGCGCCCAAAAACGAGCGCCCGAAGTCCGGCGCCCCAAGTTCGTCCAGCGGAAAAATGCCCAAAAAAGGGTGGGCTATAGCCTTTGGGCGTGGGGCTGGCGAAGTTCGTCCGCCGGACTCGGAATGGGGCGAGACTTTGCGTGCCCCTCCGTGTGCCAAAAATAGGCCCTGGGCACAGCCGCGCCCAAAAACGAGCGCCCGAAGTCCAAAGCCCCAAGTTCGTCCAGCGGAAAAAAAGCCCAAAAAAGGGTGGGCTATAGCCTTGGGGCGTGGGGCTGGCGAAGTTCGTCCGCCGGACTCGGAATGGGGCGAGACTTTGCGTGCCCCCTCCGTGTGCCAAAAATAGGCCCTGGGCACAGCCGCGCCCAAAAACGAGCGCCCGAAGTCCGGCGCCCCAAGTTCGTCCAGCGGAAAAATGCCCGAAAAAGGGGTGGGCTATAGCCTTGGGGCGTGGGGCTGGCGAAGTTCGTCCGCCGGACTCGGAATGGGGCGAGACTTTGCGTGCCCCCTCCGTGTGCCAAAAATAGGCCGCGGGCACAGCGGCGCCCAAAAACGAGCGCCCGAAGTCCGGCGCCCCAAGTTCGTCCAGCGGAAAAATGCCCAAAAAAGGGTGGGCTATAGCCTTGGGGCGTGGGGCTGGCGAAGTTCGTCCGCCGGACTCGGAATGGGGCGAGACTTTGCGTGCCCCCTCCGTGTGCCAAAAATAGGCCCTGGGCACAGCCGCGCCCAAAAACGAGCGCCCGAAGTCCAAAGCCCCAAGTTCGTCCAGCGGAAAAATGCCCAAAAAAGGGTGGGCTATAGCCTTGGGGCGTGGGGCTGGCGAAGTTCGTCCGCCGGACTCGGAATGGGGCGAGACTTTGCGTGCCCCCTCCGTGTGCCAAAAATAGGCCGCGGGCACAGCGGCGCCCAAAAACGAGCGTCCGAAGTCCGGGGCCCCAAGTTCGTCCATCGGAAAAATGCCCAAAAAAGGGTGGGCTATAGCCTTTGGGCGTGGGGCTGGCGAAGTTCGTCCGCCGGACTCGGAATGGGGCGAGACTTTGCGTGCCCCTCCGTGTGCCAAAAATAGGCCCTGGGCACAGCCGCGCCCAAAAACGAGCGCCCGAAGTCCAAAGCCCCAAGTTCGTCCAGCGGAAAAAAGCCCAAAAAAGGGTGGGCTATAGCCTTGGGGCGTGGGGCTGGCGAAGTTCGTCCGCTGGACTCGGAATGGGGCGAGACTTTGCGTGCCCCCTCCGTGTGCCAAAAATAGGCCCTGGGCACAGCCGCGCCCAAAAACGAGTGCCCGAAGTCCGGCGCCCCAAGTTCGTCCAGCGGAAAAATGCCCAAAAAAGGCTGGGCTATAGCCTTGGGGCGTGGGGCTGGCGAAGTTCGTCCGCCTGACTCGGAATGGGGCGAGACTTTGCGTGCCCCCTCCGTGTGCCAAAAATAGGCCGCGGGCACAGCGGCGCCCAAAAACGAGCGCCCGAAGTCCGGGGCCCCAAGTTCGTCCAGCGGAAAAATGCCCAAAAAAGGGTGGGCTATAGCCTTTGGGCGTGGGGCTGGCGAAGTTCGTCCGCCGGACTCGGAATAGGGCGAGACTTTGCGTGCCCCTCCGTGTGCCAAAAATAGGCCCTGGGCACAGCCGCGCCCAAAAACGAGCGCCCGAAGTCCAAAGCCCCAAGTTCGTCCAGCGGAAAAAAGCCCAAAAAAGGGTGGGCTATAGCCTTGGGGCGTGGGGCTGGCGAAGTTCGTCCGCTGGACTCGGAATGGGGCGAGACTTTGCGTGCCCCCTCCATGTGCCAAAAATAGGCCCTGGGCACAGCCGCGCCCAAAAACGAGCGCCCGAAGTCCGGCGCCCCAAGTTCGTCCAGCGGAAAAATGCCCAAAAAAGGGTGGGCTATAGCCTTGGGGCGTGGGG
>JARCIV010000215.1:0-73071 GCA_029618585.1 Citrus australasica | reverse complement strand
GTGCCCCCTCCGTGTGCCAAAAATAGGCCATGGGCACAGCGGCACCCAAAAACGAGCGCCCGAAGTCCGGGGCCCCAAGTTCGTCCAGCGGAAAAATGCCCAAAAAAGGGTGGGCTATAGCCTTTGGGCGTGGGGCTGGCGAAGTTCGTCCGCCGGACTCGGAATGGGGCGAGACTTTGCGTGCCCCCTCCGTGTGCCAAAAATAGGCCATGGGCACAGCGGTTCCCAAAAATGAGCGCCCGATGCCCGGGGCCCCAAGTTCGTCCAGCGGAAAAATGCCCAAAAAACGGTGGGCTATAGCCTTTGAGCGTGGGGCTGGCGAAGTTCGTCCGCCGGACTCGGTATCAGGCGAGACTTTGCGTAACCCCTCCGTGTGCCAAAAATAGGCCGCGGGCACAGCCGCGCCCAAAAACGAGCGCCCGAAGTCCGGGGCCCCAAGTTCGTCCATCGGAAAAATGCCCAAAAAAGGGTGGGCTATAGCCTTTGGGCGTGGGGCTGGCGAAGTTCGTCCGCCGAACTCGGAATGGGGCGAGACTTTGCGTGCCCCCTCCGTGTGCCAAAAATAGGCCATGGGCACAGCGACGCCCAAAAACGAGCGCCCGAAGTCCGGGGCCCCAAGTTCGTCCAGCGGAAAAATGCCCAAAAAACGGTGGGCTATAGCCTTTGGGTGTGGGGCTGGCGAAGTTTGTCCGCCGGACTCGGAATGGGGCGAGAGTTTGCGTGCCCCCTCCGTGTGCCAAAAATAGGCCATGGGCACAGCGGCGCCCAAAAACGATCGCCCGAAGCCCGGGACCCCAAGTTCGTCCAGCGGAAAAATGCCGAAAAAAGGGTGGGCTATAGCCTTTGGGCGTGGGGCTGGCGAAGTTCGTCCGCCGGACTCGGAATGGGGCGAGACTTTGCGTGCCCCCTCCGTGTGCCAAAAATAGGCCATGGGCACAGCGGCGCCCAAAAACGAGCGCCCGAAGCCCGGGGCCCCAAGTTCGTCCAGCGGAAAAATGCCCAAAAAAGGGTGGGCTATAGCCTTGGGGCGTGGGTCTGGCGAAGTTCATCCGCCGGACTCGGAATGGGCCGAGACTTTGCGTGCCCCCTCCGTGTGCCAAAAATAAGCCGCGGGCACAGCCGCCCCCAAAAACGAGCGCCCGAAGTCCGGGGCCCCAAGTTCGTCCAGCGGAAAAATGCCCAAAAAAGGGTGGGCTATAGGCTTTGGGCGTGGGGCTGGCGAAGTTCGTCCGCCGGACTTGGAATGGGGCGAGACTTTGCGTGCCCCCTCCGTGTGCCAAAAATAGGCCATGGGCACAGCGGCGCCCAAAAACGAGCGCCCGAAGTCCGGGGCCCCAAGTTCGTCCAGCGGAAAAATGCCTAAAAAAGGGTGGGCTATAGCCTTTGGACGTGGGGCTGGCGAAGTTCGTCCGCCGGACTCGGAATGGGGCGAGACTTTGCGTGCCCCCTCCGTGTGCCAAAAATAGGCCATGGGCACAGCGGCGCCCAAAAACGAGCGCCCGAAGTCCGGGGCCCCAAGTTCGTCCTGCGGAAAAATGCCCAAAAAAGTGTGGGCTATAGCCTTTGGGTGTGGGGCTGGCGAAGTTCGTCCGCGAGACTCGGAATGGGGCGAGACTTTTCGTGCCCCCTCCGTGTGCCAAAAATAGGCCATGGGCACAGCGGAGCCCAAAAACGAGCGCCCGAAGTCCGGGGCCCCAAGTTCGTCCAGCGGAAAAATGCCCAAAAAACGGTGGGCTATAGCCTTGGGGCGTGGGGCTGGTGAAGTTCGTCCGCCGGACTCGGAATGGGCCGAGACTTTGCGTGCCCCCTCCGTGTGGCAAAAATAGGCCGCGGGCACAGCCGCGCCCAAAAACGGGCGCCTGAAGTCCGTGGCCCCAAGTTCGTCCAGCGGAAAAATGCCCAAAAAAGGGTGGGCTATAGCCTTTGGGCGTGGGGCTGGTGAAGTTCGTCCGCCGGACTCGGAATGGGGCGAGACTTTGCATGCCCCCTCCGTGTGGCAAAAATAGGCCATGGGCACAGCGGCGCCCAAAAACGAGCTCCCGAAGCCCGGGGCCCCAAGTTCGTCCAGCGGAAAAATGCCCAAAAAAGGGTGGGCTATAGCCTTGGGGCGTGGGTCTGGCGAAGTTCATCCGCCGGACTCGGAATGGGCCGAGACTTTGCGTGCCCCCTCCGTGTGCCAAAAATAAGCCGCGGGCACAGCCGCCCCCAAAAACGAGCGCCCGAAGTCCGGGGCACCAAGTTCGTCCAGCGGAAAAATGCCCAAAAAAGGGTGGGCTATAGGCTTTGGGCGTGGGGCTGGCGAAGTTCGTCCGCCGGACTTGGAATGGGGCGTGACTTTGCGTGCCCCCTCCGTGTGCCAAAAATAGGCCATGGGCACAGCGGCACCCAAAAACGACCGCCCGAAGCCCGGGGCCCCAAGTTCGTCCAGCGGAAAAATGCCCAAAAAAGGGTGGGCTATAGCCTTGGGGCGTGGGTCTGGCGAAGTTCATCCGCAGGACTCGGAATGGGCCGAGACTTTGCGTGCCCTCTCCGTGTACCAAAAATAAGCCGCGGGCACAGCCGCCCCCAAAAACGAGCGCCCGAAGTCCGGGGCACCAAGTTCGTCCAGCGGAAAAATGCCCAAAAAAGGGTGGGCTATAGGCTTTGGGCGTGGGGCTGGCGAAGTTCGTCCGCCGGACTTGGAATGGGGCGTGACTTTGCGTGCCCCCTCCGTGTGCCAAAAATAGGCCATGGGCACAGCGGCACCCAAAAACGACCGCCCGAAGCCCGGGGCCCCAAGTTCGTCCAGCGGAAAAATGCCCAAAAAAGGGTGGGCTATAGCCTTGGGGCGTGGGTCTGGCGAAGTTCATCCGCAGGACTCGGAATGGGCCGAGACTTTGCGTGCCCCCTCCGTGTACCAAAAATAAGCCGCGGGCACAGCCGCCCCCAAAAACGAGCGCCCGAAGTCCGGGGCCCCAAGTTCGTCCAGCGGAAAAATGCCCAAAAAAGGGTGGGCTATAGGCTTTGGGCGTGGGGCTGGCGAAGTTCGTCCACCGGACTTGGAATGGGGCGAGACTTTGCGTGCCCCCTCCGTGTGCCAAAAATAGGCCATGGCCACAGCGGCGCCCAAAAACGAGCGCCCGAAGTCCGGGGCCCCAAGTTCGTCCTGCGGAAAAATGCCCAAAAAAGTGTGGGCTATAGCCTTTGGGTGTGGGGCTGGCGAAGTTCGTCCGCGAGACTCGGAATGGGGCGAGACTTTGCGTGCCCCCTCCGTGTGCCAAAAATAGGCCATGGGCACAGCGGCGCCCAAAAACGAGCGCCCAAAGTCCGGGGCCCCAAGTTCGTCCAGCGGAAAAATGCCCAAAAAAGGGTGGGCTATAGCCTTGGGGCGTGGGTCTGGCGAAGTTCATCCGCCGGACTCGGAATGGGCCGAGACTTTGCGTGCCCCCTCCGTGTGCCAAAAATAAGCCGCGGGCACAGCCGCCCCCAAAAACGAGCGCCCGAAGTCCGGGGCCCCAAGTTCGTCCAGCGGAAAAATGCCCAAAAAAGGGTGGGCTATAGGCTTTGGGCGTGGGGCTGGCGAAGTTCGTCCACCGGACTTGGAATGGGGCGAGACTTTGCGTGCCCCCTCCGTGTGCCAAAAATAGGCCATGGCCACAGCGGCGCCCAAAAACGAGCGCCCGAAGTCCGGGGCCCCAAGTTCGTCCAGCGGAAAAATGCCCAAAAAAGGGTGGGCTATAGCCTTTGGACGTGGGGCTGGCGAAGTTCGTCCGCCGGACTCGGAATGGGGCGAGACTTTGCGTGCCCCCTCCGTGTGCCAAAAATAGGCCATGGGCACAGCGGCGCCCAAAAACGAGCGCCCGAAGTCCGGGGCCCCAAGTTCGTCCTGCGGAAAAATGCCCAAAAAAGGGTGGGCTATAGCCTTTGAGCGTGGCGCTGGCGAAGTTCGTCCGCCGGACTCGGAATGGGGTGAAACTTTGCGTGCCCCCTCCGTGTGCCAAAAATAGGCCTTGGGCACAGCGGCGCCCAAAAACGAGCGCTTGAAGTCCGGGGCCCCAAGTTCGTCCAGCGGAAAAATGCCCAAAAAACGGTGGGCTATAGCCTTGGGGCGTGGGGCTGGTGAAGTTCGTCCGCCGGACTCGGAATGGGCCGAGACTTTGAGTGCCCCCTCCGTGTGGCAAAAATAGGCCGCGGGCACAGCCGCGCCCAAAAACGAGCTCCCGAAGTCCGGGGCCCCAAGTTCGTCCAGCGGAAAAATGCCCAAAAAAGGGTGGGCTATAGCCTTTGAGCGTGGCGCTGGCGAAGTTCGTCCGCCGGACTCGGAATGGGGTGAAACTTTGCGTGCCCCCTCCGTGTGCCAAAAATAGGCCTTGGGCACAGCGGCGCCCAAAAACGAGCGCTTGAAGTCCGGGGCCCCAAGTTCGTCCAGCGGAAAAATGCCCAAAAAACGGTGGGCTATAGCCTTGGGGCGTGGGGCTGGCGAAGTTCGTCCGCCGGACTCGGAATGTGGCGAGACTTTGCGTGCCCCCTCCGTGTGCCAAAAATAGGCCGCGGGCACAGCCGCGTCCAAAAACAAGCGCACGAAGTCCGGGGCCCCAAGTTCGTCCAGCGGAAAAATGCCCAAAAAAGGGTGGGCTATAGCCTTTGGGCGTGGGGCTGGCGAAGTTCGTCCGCCGGACTCGGAATGGGGCGAGACTTTGCGTACCCCCTCCGTGTGCCAAAAATAGGCCATGGGCACAGCGGCGCCCAAAAACGAGCGCCCGAAGTCCGGGGCCCCAAGTTCGTCCTGCGGAAAAATGCCCAAAAAAGTGTGGGCTATAGCCTTTGGGGGTGGGGCTGGCGAAGTTCGTCCGCGAGACTCGGAATGGGGCGAGACTTTGCGTGCCCCCTCCGTGTGCCAAAAATAGGCCATGGGCACAGCGGCGCCCAAAAACGAGCGCCCGAAAACCGGGGCCCCAAGTTCGTCCAGCGGAAAAATGCCCAAAAAAGGGTGGGCTATAGGCTTTGGGCGTGGGGCTGGCGAAGTTCGTCCGCCGGACTTGGAATGGGGCGAGACTTTGCGTGCCCCCTCCGTGTGCCAAAAATAGGCCATGGGCACAGTGGCGCCCAAAAATGAGCGCCCGAAGTCCGGGGCCCCAAGTTCGTCCAGCGGAAAAATGCCTAAAAAAGGGTGGGCTATAGCCTTTGGACGTGGGGCTGGCGAAGTTCGTCCGCCGGACTCGGAATGGGGCGAGACTTTGCGTGCCCCCTCCGTGTGCCAAAAATAGGCCATGGGCACAGCGGCGCCCAAAAACAAGCTCCCGAAGTCCGGGGCCCCAAGTTCGTCCTGCGGAAAAATGCCCAAAAAAGTGTGGGCTATAGCCTTTGGGTGTGGGGCTGGCGAAGTTCGTCCGCCGGACTCGGAATGGGGCGAGACTTTTCGTGCCCCCTCCGTGTGCCAAAAATAGGCCATGGGCACAGCGACGCCCAAAAACGAGCTCCCGAAGCCCGGGGCCCCAAGTTCGTCCAGCGGAAAAATGCCCAAAAAAGGGTGGGCTATAGCCTTGGGGCGTGGGTCTGGCGAAGTTCATCCGCCGGACTCGGAATGGGCCGAGACTTTGCGTGCCCCCTCCGTGTGCCAAAAATAAGCCGCGGGCACAGCCGCCCCCAAAAACGAGCGCCCGAAGTCCGGGGCCCCAAGTTCGTCCAGCGGAAAAATGCCCAAAAAAGGGTGGGCTATAGGCTTTGGGCGTGGGGCTGGCGAAGTTCGTCCACCGGACTTGGAATGGGGCGAGACTTTGCGTGCCCCCTCCGTGTGCCAAAAATAGGCCATGGCCACAGCGGCGCCCAAAAACGAGCGCCCGAAGTCCGGGGCCCCAAGTTCGTCCAGCGGAAAAATGCCCAAAAAAGGGTGGGCTATAGCCTTTGGACGTGGGGCTGGCGAAGTTCGTCCGCCGGACTCGGAATGGGGCGAGACTTTGCGTGCCCCCTCCGTGTGCCAAAAATAGGCCATGGGCACAGCGGCGCCCAAAAACGAGCGCCCGAAGTCCGGGGCCCCAAGTTCGTCCTGCGGAAAAATGCCCAAAAAAGGGTGGGCTATAGCCTTTGAGCGTGGCGCTGGCGAAGTTCGTCCGCCGGACTCGGAATGGGGTGAAACTTTGCGTGCCCCCTCCGTGTGCCAAAAATAGGCCTTGGGCACAGCGGCGCCCAAAAACGAGCGCTTGAAGTCCGGGGCCCCAAGTTCGTCCAGCGGAAAAATGCCCAAAAAACGGTGGGCTATAGCCTTGGGGCGTGGGGCTGGTGAAGTTCGTCCGCCGGACTCGGAATGGGCCGAGACTTTGAGTGCCCCCTCCGTGTGGCAAAAATAGGCCGCGGGCACAGCCGCGCCCAAAAACGAGCTCCCGAAGTCCGGGGCCCCAAGTTCGTCCAGCGGAAAAATGCCCAAAAAAGGGTGGGCTATAGCCTTTGAGCGTGGCGCTGGCGAAGTTCGTCCGCCGGACTCGGAATGGGGTGAAACTTTGCGTGCCCCCTCCGTGTGCCAAAAATAGGCCTTGGGCACAGCGGCGCCCAAAAACGAGCGCTTGAAGTCCGGGGCCCCAAGTTCGTCCAGCGGAAAAATGCCCAAAAAACGGTGGGCTATAGCCTTGGGGCGTGGGGCTGGCGAAGTTCGTCCGCCGGACTCGGAATGTGGCGAGACTTTGCGTGCCCCCTCCGTGTGCCAAAAATAGGCCGCGGGCACAGCCGCGTCCAAAAACAAGCGCACGAAGTCCGGGGCCCCAAGTTCGTCCAGCGGAAAAATGCCCAAAAAAGGGTGGGCTATAGCCTTTGGGCGTGGGGCTGGCGAAGTTCGTCCGCCGGACTCGGAATGGGGCGAGACTTTGCGTACCCCCTCCGTGTGCCAAAAATAGGCCATGGGCACAGCGGCGCCCAAAAACGAGCGCCCGAAGTCCGGGGCCCCAAGTTCGTCCTGCGGAAAAATGCCCAAAAAAGTGTGGGCTATAGCCTTTGGGGGTGGGGCTGGCGAAGTTCGTCCGCGAGACTCGGAATGGGGCGAGACTTTGCGTGCCCCCTCCGTGTGCCAAAAATAGGCCATGGGCACAGCGGCGCCCAAAAACGAGCGCCCGAAGTCCGGGGCCCCAAGTTCGTCCTGCGGAAAAATGCCCAAAAAAGGGTGGGCTATAGCCTTTGAGCGTGGCGCTGGCGAAGTTCGTCCGCCGGACTCGGAATGGGGTGAAACTTTGCGTGCCCCCTCCGTGTGCCAAAAATAGGCCTTGGGCACAGCGGCGCCCAAAAACGAGCGCTTGAAGTCCGGGGCCCCAAGTTCGTCCAGCGGAAAAATGCCCAAAAAACGGTGGGCTATAGCCTTGGGGCGTGGGGCTGGTGAAGTTCGTCCGCCGGACTCGGAATGGGCCGAGACTTTGCGTGCCCCCTCCGTGTGGCAAAAATAGGCCGCGGGCACAGCCGCGCCCAAAAACGAGCGCCCGAAGTCCGGGGCCCCAAGTTAGTCCAGCGGAAAAATGCCCAAAAAAGGGTGGGCTATAGCCTTTGGGCGTGGCACTGGCGAAGTTCGTCCGCCGGACTCGGAATGGGGTGAAACTTTGCGTGCCCCCTCCGTGTGCCAAAAATAGGCCTTGGGCACAGCGTCGCCCAAAAACGAGCGCCCGAAGTCCGGGGCCTCAAGTTCGTCCAGCGGAAAAATGCCCAAAAAACGGTGGGCTATAGCCTTGGGGCGTGGGGCTGGCGAAGTTCGTCCGCCGGACTCGGAATGTGGCGAGACTTTGCGTGCCCCCTCCGTGTGCCAAAAATAGGCCGCGGGCACAGCCGCGCCCAAAAACAAGCGCCCGAAGTCCGGGGCCCCAAGTTCGTCCAGCGGAAACTCGCCCAAAAAAGGGTGGGCTATAGCCTTTGGGCGTGGGGCTGGCGAAGTTCGTCCGCCGGACTCGGAATGGGGCGAGACTTTGCGTGCCCCCTCCGTGTGCCAAAAATAGGCCATGGGCACAGCGGCGCCCAAAAACGAGCGCCCGAAGTCCGGGGCCCCAAGTTCGTCCAGCGGAAAAATGCCCAAAAAAGGGTGGGCTATAGCCTTTAGGCGTGGGGCTGGCGAAGTTCGTCCGCCGGACTCGGAATGGGGCGAGACTTTGCGTGCCCCCTCCGTGTGCCAAAAATAGGCCATGGGCACAGCGGCGCCCAAAAACGAGCGCCCGAAGTCCGGGGCCCCAAGTTCGTCCTGCGGAAAAATGCCCAAAAAAGTGTGGGCTATAGCCTTTGGGGGTGGGGCTGGCGAAGTTCGTCCGCGAGACTCGGAATGGGGCGAGACTTTGCGTGCCCCCTCCGTGTGCTAAAAATAGGCCATGGGCACAGCGGCGCCCAAAAACGAGTGCCCGAAGTCCGGGGCCCCAAGTTCGTCCAGCGGAAAAATGCCCAAAAAAGGGTGGGCTATAGCCTTTGGGCGTGGCGCTGGCGAAGTTCGTCCGCCGGACTCGGAATGGGGTGAAACTTTGCGTGCCCCCTCCGTGTGCCAAAAATAGGCCTTGGGCACAGCGGCGCCCAAAAACGAGCGCCCGAAGTCCGGGGCCCCAAGTTCGTCCAGCGGAAAAATGCCCAAAAAACGGTGGGCTATAGCCTTGGGGCGTGGGGCTGGCGAAGTTCGTTCGCCGGACTCGGAATGTGGCGAGACTTTGCGTGCCCCCTCCGTGTGCCAAAAATAGGCCGCGGGCACAGCCGCGCCCAAAAACAAGCGCCCGAAGTCTGGGGCCCCAAGTTCGTCCAGCGGAAAAATGCCCAAAAAAAGGGTGGGCTATAGCCTTTGGGCGTGGGGCTGGCGAAGTTCGTCCGCCGGACTCGGAATGGGGCGAGACTTTGCGTGCCCCCTCCGTGTGCCAAAAATAGGCCATGGGCACAGCCGAGCCCAAAAACGAGCGCCCGAAGTCCGGGGCCCCAAGTTCGTCCAGCGGAAAAATGCCCAAAAAAGGGTGGGCTATAGCCTTTGGGCGTGGGGCTGGCGAAGTTCGTCCGCCGGACTCGGAATGGGGCGAGACTTTGCGTGCCCCCTCCGTGTGCCAAAAATAGGCCATGGGCACAGCGGCACCCAAAAACGAGCGCCCGAAGTCCGGGGCCCCAAGTTCGTCCAACGGAAAAATGCCCTAAAAACGTTGGGCTATAGCCTTGGGGCGTGGGGCTGGCGAAGTTCGTCCGCCGGACTCGGAATGGGCCGAGACTTTGCGTGCCCCCTCCGTGTGCCACAAATAGGCCGCGGGCACAGCCGCGCCGAAAAACGAGCGCCCGAAGTCCGGGGCCCCAATTTCGTCCAGCGGAAAAATGCCCAAAAAAGGGTGGGCTATAGCGATTGGGCGTGGGGCTGGCGAAGTTCGTCCGCGAGACTCGGAATGGGGCGAGACTTTGCGTGCCCCCTCCGTGTGCCAAAAATAGGCCATGGGCACAGCGGCGCCCAAAAACGAGCACCCGAAGTCCGGGGCCCCAAGTTCGTCCAGCGGAAAAATGCCCAAAAAAGGGTGGGCTATAGCCTTTGGGCGTGGCACTGGCGAAGTTCGTCCGCCGGACTCGGAATGGGGCGAAACTTTGCGTGCCCCCTCCGTGTGCCAAAAATAGGCCTTGGGCACAGCGGCGCCCAAAAACGAGCTCCCGAAGTCCGGGGCCCCAAGTTCTTCCAGCGGAAAAATGCCCAAAAAACGGTGGGCTATAGCCTTGGGGCGTGGGGCTGGCGAAGTTCGTCCGCCGGACTCGGAATGTGGCGAGACTTTGCGTGCCCCCTCCGTGTGCCAAAAATAGGCCGCGGGCACAGCCGCGCCCTAAAACAAGCACCCGAAGTCCGGGGCCCCAAGTTCGTCCAGCGGAAAAATGCCCAAAAAAGGGTGGGCTATAGCCTTTGGGCGTGGGGCTGCCGAAGTTCGTCCGCCGGACTCGGAATGGGGCGAGACTTTGCGTGCCCCCTCCTTGTGCCAAAAATAGGCCATGGGCACAGCGGCGCCCAAAAACGAGCGCCCGAAGTCCGGGGCCCCAAGTTCGTCCAGCGGAAAAATGCGCAAAAAAGGGTGGGCTATAGCCTTTGGGCTGGGGCTGACGAAGTTCGTCCGCCGGACTCGGAATGGGGCGAGACTTTGCGTGCCCCCTCCGTGTGCCAAAAATAGGCCATGGGCACAGCGGCGCCCAAAAACGAGCGCCCGAAGCCCGGGGCCCCAAGTTCGTCCAACGGAAAACTGCCCTAAAAACGTTGGGCTATAGCCTTGGGGCGTGGGGCTGGCGAAGTTCGTCCGCCGGACTCGGAATGGGCCGAGACTTTGCGTGCCCCCTCCGTGTGCCACAAATAGGCCGCGGGCACAGCCGCGCCGAAAAACGAGCGCCCGAAGTCCGGGGCCCCAATTTCGTCCAGCGGAAAAATGCCCAAAAAAGGGTGGGCTATAGCCATTGGGCGTTGGGCTGGCGAAGTTCGTCCGCCGGACTCGGAATGGGGCGGGACTTTGCGTGCCCTCTCCGTGTGCCAAAAATAGGCCATGGGCACAGCGGCGCCGAAAAACGAGCGCCCGAAGGGCGGGGCCCCAAATTCGTCCAGCGGAAAAATGCCCAAAAAACGGTGGGCTATAGCCTTGGGGCGTGGGGCTGGCGAAGTTCGTCCGCGGGGCTCGGAATGGGGCGAGACTTTGCGTGCCCCCTCCGTGTGCCAAAAATAGGCAGCGGGCACAGCCGCGCCCAAAAACGAGCGCCCGAAGTCCGGGGCCCCAAGTTCGTCCAGCGGAAAAATGCCCAAAAAAGGGTGGGCTATAGCCTTTGGGCGTGGGGCTGGCGAAGTTCGTCCGCCGGTCTCGGAATGGGGCGAGACTTTGCGTGCCCCCTCCGTGTTCCAAAAATAGGCCATGGCCACAGCGGCGCCCAAAAACGAGTGCCCGAAGCCCGGGGCCCCAAGTTCGTCCAGCGGAAAAATTTCCAAAAAACGGTGGGCCATAGCCTTTGGGCGTGGGGCTGGCGAAGTTCGTCCGCCGGACTCGGAATGGGACGAGAATTTGCGTGCCCCCTCCGTGTGCCAAAAATTGGCTGCAGGCACAGCGGCGCCCAAAAACGAGCGCCCGAAGTCCGGGGCCCCAAGTTCGTCCAGCGGAAAAATGCCCAAACAACGGTGGGCTATAGCCTTGGGTGTGGGGCTGGCGAAGTTCGTCCGCCGGACTCGGAATGAGGCGAGACTTTGCGTGCCCCCTCCGTGTGCCAAAAATAGGCCGCGGGCACAGCGGCGCCCAAGAAGGAGCGCCCGAAATCCGGGGCCCCAAGTTCGTCCAGCGGAAAAATGCCCAAAAAAGCGTGGGCTATAGCCTTGGGGCGTGGGCCTGGCGAAGTTCGTCCGCCGGACTCGGAACGGGGCGAGACGTTGCGTGCCCCCTCCGTGTGCCAAAAATAGGCCATGGACACAGTGGCGCCCAAAAACGAGCGCCTGAAGTCCGGGGCCCCAAGTTCGTCCAGCGGAAAAATGCCCAAAAAACGGTGGGCTATAGCCTTGGGGCGTGGGCCTGGCGAAGTTCGTCCGCCGGACTCGGAATGGGCCGAGACTTTGCGTGCCCCCTCCGTGTGCCAAAAATAGGCCGCGGGCACAGCCGCGCCCAAAAACGAGCGCCCGAAGCCCGGTGCCCCAAGTTCGTCCAGCGGAAAAATGCCCAAAAAAGGGTGGGCTATAGCCTTTGGGCGTGGGGCTGGCGAAGTTCGTCCGCCGGACTCGGAATGGGCCGAGACTTTGCGTGCCCCCTCCGTGTGCCACAAATAGGCCGCGGGCACAGCCGCGCCGAAAAACGAGCGCCCGAAGTCCGGGGCCCCAATTTCGTCCAGCGGAAAAATGCCCAAAAAAGGGTGGGCTATAGCCATTGGGCGTTGGGCTGGCGAAGTTCGTCCGCCGGACTCGGAATGGGGCGGGACTTTGCGTGCCCTCTCCGTGTGCCAAAAATAGGCCATGGGCACAGCGGCGCCGAAAAACGAGCGCCCGAAGGGCGGGGCCCCAAATTCGTCCAGCGGAAAAATGCCCAAAAAACGGTGGGCTATAGCCTTGGGGCGTGGGGCTGGCGAAGTTCGTCCGCGGGGCTCGGAATGGGGCGAGACTTTGCGTGCCCCCTCCGTGTGCCAAAAATAGGCAGCGGGCACAGCCGCGCCCAAAAACGAGCGCCCGAAGTCCGGGGCCCCAAGTTCGTCCAGCGGAAAAATGCCCAAAAAAGGGTGGGCTATAGCCTTTGGGCGTGGGGCTGGCGAAGTTCGTCCGCCGGTCTCGGAATGGGGCGAGACTTTGCGTGCCCCCTCCGTGTTCCAAAAATAGGCCATGGCCACAGCGGCGCCCAAAAACGAGTGCCCGAAGCCCGGGGCCCCAAGTTCGTCCAGCGGAAAAATTTCCAAAAAACGGTGGGCCATAGCCTTTGGGCGTGGGGCTGGCGAAGTTCGTCCGCCGGACTCGGAATGGGACGAGACTTTGCGTGCCCCCTCCGTGTGCCAAAAATTGGCTGCAGGCACAGCGGCGCCCAAAAACGAGCACCCGAAGTCCGGGGCCCCAAGTTCGTCCAGCGGAAAAATGCCCAAACAACGGTGGGCTATAGCCTTGGGTGTGGGGCTGGCGAAGTTCGTCCGCCTGACTCGGAATGGGGCGAGACTTTGCGTGCCCCCTCCGTGTGCCAAAAATAGGCCGCGGGCACAGCGGCGCCCAAAAAGGAGCGCCCGAAGTCCGGGGCCCCAAGTTCGTCCAGCGGAAAAATGCCCAAAAAAGCGTGGGCTATAGCCTTGGGGCGTGGGCCTGGCGAAGTTCGTCCGCCGGACTCGGAATGGGGCGAGACGTTGCGTGCCCCCTCCGTGTGCCAAAAATAGGCCATGGACACAGTGGCGCCGAAAAACGAGCGCCTGAAGTCCGGGGCACCAAGTTCGTCCAGCGGAAAAATGCCCAAAAAACGGTGGGCTATAGCCTTGGGGCGTGGGGCTGGCGAAGTTCGTCCGCCGGACTCGGAATGGGCCGAGACTTTGCGTGCCCCCTCCGTGTGCCAAAAATAGGCCGCGGGCACAGCCGCGCCAAAAAACGAGCGCCCGAAGCCCGGGGCCCCAAGTTCGTCCAGCGGAAAAATGCCCAAAAAAGGGTGGGCTATAGCCTTTGGGCGTGGGGCTGGCGAAGTTCGTCCGCCGGACTCGGAATGGGGCGAGACTTTGCGTGCCCCCTCCGTGTGCCAAAAATAGGCCATGGGCACAGCGGAGCCCAAAAACGGGCGCCCGAAGTCCGGGGCCCCAAGTTCGTCCAGCGGAAAAATGCCCAAAAAACGGTGGGCTATAGCCTTTGGGCGTGTGGCTGGCGAAGTTCGTCCGCCGGACTCGGAATGGGCCGAGACTTTGCGTGCCCCCTCCGTGTGCCAAAAATAGGCAGCGGGCACAGCCGCGCCCAAAAACGAGCGCCCGAAGTCCGGGGCCCCAAGTTCGTCCAGCGGAAAAATGCCCAAAAAAGGGTGGGCTATAGCCTTTGGGCGTGGGGCTGGCGAAGTTCGTCCGCCGGTCTCGGAATGGGGCGAGACTTTGCGTGCCCCCTCCGTGTTCCAAAAATAGGCCATGGCCACAGCGGCGCCCAAAAACGAGTGCCCGAAGCCCGGGGCCCCAAGTTCGTCCAGCGGAAAAATTTCCAAAAAACGGTGGGCCATAGCCTTTGGGCGTGGGGCTGGCGAAGTTCGTCCGCCGGACTCGGAATGGGACGAGACTTTGCGTGCCCCCTCCGTGTGCCAAAAATTGGCTGCAGGCACAGCGGCGCCCAAAAACGAGCGCCCGAAGTCCGGGGCCCCAAGTTCGTCCAGCGGAAAAATGCCCAAACAACGGTGGGCTATAGCCTTGGGTGTGGGGCTGGCGAAGTTCGTCCGCCGGACTCGGAATGGGGCGAGACGTTGCGTGCCCCCTCCGTGAGCCAAAAATAGGCCATGGGCACAGTGGCGCCCAAAAACGAGCGCCTGAAGTCCGGTGCCCCAAGTTCGTCCAGCGGAAAAATGCCCAAAAAACGGTGGGCTATAGCCTTGGGGCGTGGGGCTGGCGAAGTTCGTCCGCAGGACTCGGAATGGGCCGGGACTTTGCGTGCCCTCGCCGTGTGCCAAAAATAGGCCGCGGGCACAGCCGCGCCCAAAAACGAGCGCCCGAAGTCCGGGGCCCCAAGTTCGTCCAGCGGAAAAATGCCCAAAAAAGGGTGGGCTATAGCCTTTGGGCGTGGGGCTGGCGAAGTTCGTCCGCCGGACTCGGAGTGTGGCGAGACTTTACGTGCCCCCTCCGTGTGCCAAAAAAAGGCCATGGGCACAGTGGCGCCCAAAAACGAGCGCCTGAAGTCCGGGGCCCCAAGTTCGTCCAGCGGTAAAATGCCCAAAAAACGGTGGGCTATAGCCTTGGGGCGTGGGGCTGGCGAAGTTCGTCCGCCGGACTCGGAATGGGCCGAGACTTTGCGTGCCCCCTCCGTGTGCCAAAAATAGGCCGCGGGCACAGCCGCGCCCAAAAACGAGCGCCCGACGTCCGGGGCCCCAAGTTCGTCCCGCGGAAAAATGCCCAAAAAAGGGTGGGCTATAGCCTTTGGGCGTGGGGCTGGCGAAGTTCGTCCGCCAGACTCGGAATGGGGCGAGACTTTGCGTGCCCCCTCCGTGTGCCAAAAATAGGCCAAGGGCACAGCGGCGCCGAAAAACGAGCGCCCGAAGTCCGGGACCCCAAGTTCGTCCAGCGGAAAAATGCCCAAAAAAGCGTGGGCTATAGCCTTGGGGCGTGGGGCTGGCGAAGTTCGTCCGCCGGACTCGGAATGGGGCGAGACGTTGCGTGCCCCCTCCGTGTGCCAAAAATAGGCCATGGGCACAGTGGCGCCCAAAAACGAGCGCCTGAAGTCCAGGACCCCAAGTTCGTCCAGCGGAAAAATGCCCAAAAAACGGTGGGCTATAGCCTTGGGGCGTGGGGCTGGCGAAGTTCGTCCGCCGGACTCGGAATGGGCCGAGACTTTGCGTGCCCCCTCCGTGTGCCAAAAATAGGCCGCGGGCACAGCTGCGCCCAAAAACGAGCGCCCGAAGTCCTGGGCCCCAAGTTCGTCCAGCGGAAAAATGCCCAAAAAAGGGTGGGCTATAGCCTTTGGGCGTGGGGCTGGCGAAGTTCGTCCGCTGGACTCGGAATGGGGCGAGACTTTGCGTGCCCCCTCCGTGTACCAAAAATAGGCCGCGGGCACAGCCGCGCCCAAAAACGAGCGCCCGAAGTCCGGTGCCCCAAGTTCATCCACTGGAAAAATGCCCAAAAAAGGGTGGGCTATAGCCTTGGGGCGTGGGGCTGGCGAAGTTCGTCCGCCGGACTCGGAATGGGCCGAGACTTTGAGTGCCCCCTCCGTGTGCAAAAAATAGGCCGCGGGCACAGCGGCGCCCAAAAACGAGCGCCCGAAGTCCGGGGCCCCAAGTTCGTCCAGCGGAAAAATGCCCAGAAAAGGGTGGGCTATAGCCTTGGGGCGTGGGGCTGGCGAAGTTCGTCCGCCGGACTCGGATTCGGGCGAGACTTAGCGTGCCCCCTCCGTGTACCAAAAATAGTCCATGGGCACAGCGGCGCCGAAAAACGAGCGCCCGAAGTCCGGGGCCCCAAGTTCGTCCAGCGGAATAATGCCCAAAAAACGGTGGGCTATAGCCTTGGGCGTGGGGCTGGCGAAGTTCGTCCGCCGGACTCGGAATGGGGCGAGACTTTGCGTGCCCCCTCCGTGTGCAAAAAATAGGCCGCGGGCACAGCCGCGCCCAAAAACAAGCGCCCGAAGTCCGGTGCCCGAAGTTCATCCAGTGGAAAAATGCCCAAAAAAGGGTGGGCTATAGCCTTGGGGCGTGGGGCTGGCGAAGTTTGTCCGCCGGACTCGGATTCGGGCGAGACTTTGCGTGCCCCCTCCGTGTACCAAAAATAGGCCATGGGCACAGCGGCGCCCAAAAACGAGCGCCCGAAGTCCGGGGCCCCAAGTTCGTCCAGCGGAAAAATGCCCAAAAAACGGTGGGCTATAGCCTTGGGGCGTGGGGCTGGCGAAGTTCGTCCGCCGGACTCAGAATGGGCCGAGACTTTGCGTGCCCCCTCCGTGTGCCAAAAATAGGCCGCGGGCACAGCGGCGCCTAAAAACGAGCGCCCGAAGTCCGGGGCCCCAAGTTCGTCCAGCGGAAAAATGCCCAAAAAAGGGTGGGCTATAGCCTTTGGGCGTGGGGCCGGCGAAGTTCATCCGCCGGACTCGGAATGGGGCGAGACTTTGCGTGCCCCCTCCGTGTGCCAAAAATAGACCTTGGGCGCAGCGGCGCCCAAAAACGAGCGCCCGAAGTCCGGGGCCCCAAGTTCGTCCAGCGGAAAAATGCCCAAAAAACGGTGGGCTATAGCCTTGGGGCGTGGGGCTGGCGAAGTTCGTCCGCCGGACTCGGAATGGGGCGAGACATTGCGTGCCCCCTCCGTGTGCCAAAAATAGGCGCGGGCACAGCGGCGCCCAAAAAAGAGCGCCCGAAGTCCTGTGCCCCAAGTTCATCCAGCGGAAAAATGCCCAAAAAAGGGTGGGCTATAGCCTTTGGGCGTGGGGCTGGTGAAGTTCGTCCGCCGGGCTCGGAATGGGGCGAGACTTTGCGTGCCCCCTCCATGTGCAAAAAATAGGACGCAGGCACAGCCGCGCCCAAAAACGAGCGCCCGAAGTCCGGTGCCCCAAGTTCGTCCAGCGGAAAAATGCCCAAAAAACGGTGGGCTATAGCCTTGGGGCGTGGGGCTGGCGAAGTTCGTCCGCCGGACTCGGAATGGGGCGAGACTTTGCGTGCCCCCTCCGTGTGCCAAAAATAGGCCGCGGGCACAGCCGCGCCCAAAAACGAGCGTCCGAAGTCCGGTGCCCCAAGTTCGTCCCGCGGAAAAATGCCCAAAAAACGGTGGGCTATAGCCTTGGGGCGTGGGGCTGGCGAAGTTCGTCCGCCGGACTCGGAATGGGCCGAGACTTTGCGTGCCCCCTCCGTGTACAAAAAAAAGGCCGCGGGCACAGCCGCGCCCAAAATCGAGCGCCCGAAGTCCGGTGCCCCAAGTTCGTCCAGCGGAAAAATGCCCAAAAAAGGGTGGGCTATAGCCTTTGGGCGTGGGGCTGGCGAAGTTCGTCCGCCGGACTCGGAATGGGGCGAGACTTTGCGTGCCCCCTCCGTGTGCCAAAAATAGGCCATGGGCACAGCGGCGCCCAAAAACGAGCGCCCGAAGCACGGGGCCCCAAGTTCGTCCAGCGGAAAAATGCCCAAAAAAGGGTGGGCTATAGCCTTGGGGCGTGGGGCTGGCGAAGTTCGTCCACCGGACTCGGAATGGGCCGAGACTTTGCGTTCCCCCTCCGTGTGCCAAAAATAGGCCATGGGCACAGCGGTGCCCAAAAACGAGCACCCGAAGCACGGGGCCGCAAGTTCGTCCAGCGGAAAAATGCCCAAAAAAGGGTGGGCTATAGCCTTGGGGCGTGGGGCTGGCGAATTCGTCCACCGGACTCGGAATGGGCCGAGACTTTGCGTTCCCCCTCCGTGTGCCAAAAATAGGCCGCGGGCACAGGCGCGTCCAAAAACGAGCGCCCGAAGTCCGGGGCCCCAAGTTCGTCCAGCGGAAAAATGCCCAAAAAAGGGTGGGCTATAGCCTTTGGGCGTGGGGCTGGCGAAGTTCGTCCGCCGGACTCGGAATGGGGCGAGACTTTGCGTGCCCCCTCCATGTGCAAAAAATAGGCCGCAGGCACAGCCGCGCCCAAAAACGAGCGCCCGAAGTCCGGTGCCCCAAGTTCGTCCAGCGGAAAAATGCCCAAAAAAGGGTGGGCTATAGCCTTGGGGCGTGGGGCTGGCGAAGTTCGTCCGCCGGACTCGGAATGGGCCGAGCCTTTGCGTGCACCCTCCGTGTGCCAAAAATAGGCCGCGGGCACAGCCGCGCCCAAAAACGAGGGCCCG
The DNA here is from genome assembly GCA_029618585.1 of Citrus australasica. Taxonomy (NCBI): domain Eukaryota; kingdom Viridiplantae; phylum Streptophyta; class Magnoliopsida; order Sapindales; family Rutaceae; genus Citrus; species Citrus australasica. Next base: position 55,195 of record JARCIV010000215.1, on the reverse strand, counting down.
AAGTCCGGGGCCCCGAGTTCGTCCAGCGGAAAAATGCCCAAAAAAGGGTGGGCTATAGCCTTTGGGCGTGGGGCTGGCGAAGTTCGTCCGCCGGACTCGGAATGGGGCGAGACTTTGCGTGCCCCCTCCGTGTGCCAAAAATATGCCGCGGGCACAGCCGCGCCCAAAAACGAGCGTCCGAAGTCCGGTGCCCCAAGTTCGTCCAGCGGAAAAATGCCCAAAAAAGGGTGGGCTATAGCCTTGGGGCGTGGGGCTGGCGAAGTTCGTCCACCGGACTCGGAATGGGCCGAGACTTTGCGTTCCCCCTCCGTGTGCCAAAAATAGGCCGCGGGCACAGCCGCGCCCAAAAACGAGTGCCCGAAGCCCGGTGGCCCAAGTTCGTCCAGCGGAAAAATGCCCAAAAAAGGGTGGGCTATAGCCTTTGGGCGTGGGGCTGGCGAAGTTCGTCCGCCGGACTTAGAATGGGGCGAGACTTTGCGTGCCCCCTCTGTGTGCCAAAAATAGACCGCGGGCACAGCGGCGCCCAAAAACAAACGCCCGAAGTCTGGGGCCCCAAGTTCGTCCAGCGGAAAAATGCCCAACAAACGGTGGGCTATAGCCTTGGGGCGTGGGGCTGGCGAAGTTCGTCCGCCGGACTCGGAATGGGCCGAGACTTTGCATGCCCCCTCCGTGTGCCAAAAATAGGCCGCGGGCACAGCCGTGCCCAAAAATGAGCGCCCGAAGTCCGGTGCCCCAAGTTCATCCAGCGGAAAAATGCCCAAAAAAGGGTGGGCTATAGCCTTTGGGCGTGGGGCTGGCGAAGTTCGTCCGCCGGATTCGGAATGGGGCGAGACTTTGCGTGCCCCCTCCGTGTGCCAAAAATAGGCCGCGGCCACAGCCGCGCCCAAAAACGAGCGCCCGAAGTCCGGTGCCCCAAGTACGTCCAGCGGAAAAATGCCCAAAAAACGGTGGGCTATAGCCTTGGGGCGTGGGGCTGGCGAAGTTCGTCCGCCGGACTCGGAATGGGCAGAGCCTTTGCGTACACCCTCCGTGTGCCAAAAATAGGACGCGGGCACAGCGGCGCCCAAAAACGAGCGCCCGAAGTCCGGGGCCCCATCTTCGTCCAGCGGAAAAATGCCCAAAAAACGGTGGGCCATAGCCTTGGGGCGTGGGGCTGGCGAAGTTCGTCCGCCGGACTCGGAATGGGACGAGACTTTGCGTGCCCCCTCCGTGTGCCAAAAATAGGCTGTAGGCACAGCGGCACCCAAAATTGAGCGCCCGAAGCCCGGGGCCCCAAGTTCGTCCAGCGGAAAAATGCCCAAAAAACGGTGGGCTATAGCCTTGGGGCGTGGGGCTGGCGAAGTTCGTCCGCCGGACTCGGAATGGGCCGAGACTTTGCGTGCCCCCTCCGTGTGCCAAAAATAGGCCGCGGGCACAGCCGTGCCCAAAAATGAGCGCCCGAAGTCCGGTGCCCCAAGTTCATCCAGCGGAAAAATGCCCAAAAAAGGGTGGGCTATAGCCTTTGGGCGTGGGGCTGGCGAAGTTCGTCCGCCGGATTCGGAATGGGGCGAGACTTTGCGTGCCCCCTCCGTGTGCCAAAAATAGGCCGCGGCCACAGCCGAGCCCAAAAACGAGCGCCCGAAGTCCGGTGCCCCAAGTACGTCCAGCGGAAAAATGCCCAAAAAACGGTGGGCTATAGCCTTGGGGCGTGGGGCTGGCGAAGTTCGTCCGCCGGACTCGGAATGGGCCGAGCCTTTACGTACACCCTCCGTGTGCCAAAAATAGGACGCGGGCACAGCGGCGCCCAAAAACGAGCGCCCGAAGTCCGGGGCCCCAACTTCGTCCAGCGGAAAAATGCCCAAAAAACGGTGGGCCATAGCCTTGGGGCGTGGGGCTGGCGAAGTTCGTCTGCCGGACTCGGAATGGGACGAGACTTTGCGTGCCCCCTCCGTGTGCCAAAAATAGGCTGTAGGCACAGCGGCACCCAAAATTGAGCGCCCGAAGCCCGGGGCCCCAAGTTCGTCCAGCGGAAAAATGCCCAAAAAACGGTGGGCTATAGCCTTGGGGCGTGGGGCTGGCGAAGTTCGTCCGCCGGACTCGGAATGGGGCGAGACTTTGCGTGCCCCCTCCGTGTGCAAAAAATAGGCCGCGGGCACAGCGGCGCCCAAAAACGAGCGCTCGAAGTCCGGGGCCCCAAGTTCGTCCAGCGGAAAAATGCCCAAAAAACGGTGGGCTATAGCCTTGGGGCGTGGGGCTGGCGAAGTTCGTCCGTCGGACTCGGAATGGGACGAGACTTTGCGTGCCCCCTCCGTGTGCCAAAAATTGGCCGCGGGCACAGCCGCGCCCAAAAACGAGCGCCCGAAGTCCGGTGCCCCAAGTTTGTCCAGCGGAAAAATGCCCAAAAAAGGGTGGGCTATAGCCTTTGGGCGTGGGGCTGGCGAAGTTCGTCCGCCGGACTCGGAATGGGGCGAGACTTTGCGTGCCCCCTCCGTATGCCAAAAATAGGCCATGGGCACAGCGGCGCCCAAAAAACGAGCGCCCGAAGTCCGGGGCCCCAAGTTCGTCAAGCTGAAAAATGCCCAAAAAACGGTGGGCTATAGCCTTGGGGCGTGGGGCTGGCGAAGTTCGTCCGCCGGACTCGGAATGGGCCGAGACTTTGCGTGCCCCCTCCGTGTGCCAAAAATAGGCCGCGGGCACAGCCGCGCCCAAAAACGAGCGCCCGAAGTCCGGGGCCCCAAGTTCGTCCAGCGGAAAAATGACCAAAAAAGGGTGGGCTATAGCCTTTCGGCGTGGGGCTGGCGAAGTTCGTCCGCCGGACTCGGAATAAGGCGAGACTTTACGTGCCCCCTCCGTGTGCCAAAAATAGGCCATGGTCACAGCGGCGCCCAAAAACGAGCGCCCGAAGTCCGGGGCCCCAAGTTCGTCCAAAGGAAAAATGCCCAAAAAACGGTGGGCCATAGCCTTGGGGCGTGGGGCTGGCGAAGTTCGTCCGCCGGACTCGGAATGGGACGAGACTTTGCGTGCCCCCTCCGTGTGCCAAAAATAGGCTGCAGGCACAGCGGCACCCAAAAACGAGCGCCCGAAGCCCGGGGCCCAAGGTTCGTCCAGCGGAAAAATGCCCAAAAAACGGTGGGCTAAAGCATTGGGGCGTGGGGCTGGTGAAGTTCGTCCGCCGGACTCGGAATGGGGCGAGACTTTGCGTGCCCCTCCGTGTGCAAAAAATAGGCCGCGGGCACAGCGGCGCCCAAAAACGAGCGCCCGAAGTCCGGGGCCCCAAGTTCGTCCAGCGGAAAAAAGCCCAAAAAACGGTGGGCTATAGCCTTGGGGAGTGGGGCTGGCGAAGTTCGTCCGTCGGACTCGGAATGGGGCGAGACTTTGCGTGCCCCCTCCGTGTGCCAAAAATAGGCCATGGGCACAGCGGCGCCCAAAAAACGAGCGCCCGAAGTCCGGGGCCCCAAGTTCGTCCAGCGGAAAAATGCCCAAAAAACGGTGGGCTATAGCCTTGGGGCGTGGGGCGTGGGGCTGGCGAAGTTCGTCCGCCGGACTCGGAATGGGCCGAGACTTTGCGTACCCCCTCGGTGTGCCAAAAATAGGCCACGGGCACAGCCGCGCCCAAAAACGAGCGCCCGAAGTCCGGAGCCCCAAGTTCGTCCAGCGGAAAAATGCCCAAAAAACGGTGGGCTATAGCCTTGCGGCGTGGGGCTGGCGAAGTTCGTCCGCCGGACTCGGAATGGGGCGAGACTTTGCGTGCCCCCTCCGTGTGCCAAAAATAGGCCGCGGGCACAGCCGCGCCCAAAAACGAGCGCCCGAAGTCCGGTGCCCCAAGTTCGTCCAGCGGAAAAATGCCCAAAAAATGGTGGGCTATAGCCTTTGGGCGTGGGGCTGGCGAAGTTCGTCCGCCGGACTCGGAATGGGGCGAGACTTTGCGTGCCCCCTCCGTGTGCCAAAAATAGGCCATGGGCACAGCGGCGCCCAAAAACGAGCGCCCGAAGTCCGGGGCCCCAAGTTCGTCCAGCGGAAAAATGCCCAAAAAACGGTGGGCTATAGCCTTGGGGCGTGGGGCTGGCGAAGTTCGTCCGCCGGACTCGGAATGGGCCGAGACTTTGCGTGCCCCCTCCGCGTGCCAAAAATAGGCCGCGGGCACATCCGCGCCCAAAAACGAGTGCCCGAAGTCCGGTGCCCCAAGTTCGTCCAGCGGAAAAATGCCCAAAAAAGGGTGGGTTATAGCCTTTGGGCGTGGGGCTGGCGAAGTTCGTCCGCCGGACTTGGAATGGGGCCAGACTTTGCGTGCCCCCTCCGTGTGCCAAAAATAGGCCATGGGCACAGCGGCGCCCAAAAACGAGCGCCCGAAGTCCGGGGCCCCAAGTTCGTCCAGCGGAAAAATGCCCAAAAAACGGTGGGCTATAGCCTTGGGGCGTGGGGCTGGCGAAGTTCGTCCGCCGGACTCGGAATGGGACGAGACTTTGCGTGCCCCCTCCGTGTGCCAAAAATAGGCTGCAGGCACAGCGGCACCCAAAAATGAGCGCCCGAAGCCCGGGGCCCAAGGTTCGTCCAGCGGAAAAATGCCCAAAAAACGGTGGGCTAAAGCCTTGGGGCGTGGGGCTGGTGAAGTTCGTCCGCCGGACTCGGAATGGGGCGAGACTTTGCGTGCCCCTCCGTGTGCAAAAAATAGGCCGCGGGCACAGCGGCGCCCAAAAACGAGCGCCCGAAGTCCGGGGCCCCAAGTTCGTCCAGCGGAAAAAAGCCCAAAAAACGGTGGGCTATAGCCTTGGGGAGTGGGGCTGGCGAAGTTCGTCCGTCGGACTCGGAATGGGGCGAGACTTTGCGTGCCCCCTCCGTGTGCCAAAAATTGGCCATGGGCACAGCGGCGCCCAAAAAACGAGCGCCCGAAGTCCGGGGCCCCAAGTTCGTCCAGCGGAAAAATGCCCAAAAAAGGGTGGGCTATAGCCTTTGGGCGTGGGGCTGGCGAAGTTCGTCCGCCGGACTCGGAATGGGGCGAGACTTTGCGTGCCCCCTCCGTGTGCCAAAAATAGTCCGCGGGCACAGCCGCGCCCAAAAACGAGCGCCCGAAGTCCGGTGCCCGAAGTTCGTCCAGCGAAAAAATGCCCAAAAAAGGGTGGGCTATAGCCTTTGGGCGTGGGGCTGGCGATGTTCGTCCGCCGGATTCGGAATGGGGCGAGACTTTGCGTGCCCCCTCCGTGTGCCAAAAATAGGCCATGGGCACAGCGGCGCCCAAAAAAGAGCGCCCGAAGTCCGTGGCCCCAAGTTCGTCCAGCGGAAAAATGCCCAAAAAACGGTGGGCTATAGCCTTGGGGCGTGGGGCTGGCGAAGTTCGTCCGCCGGACTCGGAATGGGCCGAGACTTTGCGAGCCCCCTCCGTGTGCCAAAAATAGGCCGCGGCCACAGCCGCGCCCAAAAACGAGCGCCCGAAGCCCGGGGCCCCAAGTTCGTCCAGCGGAAAAATGACCAAAAAAGGGTGGGCTATAGCCTTTGGGCGTGGGGCTGGCGAAGTTCGTCCGCCGGAATCGGAATGGGGCGACACTTTGCGTGCCCCCTCCGTGTGCCAAAAATAGGCCGCGGGCACAGCGGCGCCCAAAAACGAGCGCCCGAAGTCCGGGGCCCCAAGTTCGTCCAGCGGAAAAATGCCCAAAAAACGGTGGGCTATAGCCTCGGGGCGTTGGGCTGACGAAGTTCGTCCGCCGGACTCGGAATGGGGCGAGACTTTGCGTGCCCCCTCCGTGTGCCAAAAATAGGCCGTGGGCACAGCCGCGCCCAAAAACGAGCGCCCGATGTCCAGTGCCCCAAGTTCGTCCAGCGGAAAAATGCCCAAAAAAGGGTGGGCTATAGCCTTTGGGCGTGGGGCTGGCGAAGTTCGTCCGCCGGACTTGGAATGGGGCCAGACTTTGCGTGCCCCCTCCGTGTGCGAAAAATAGGCCATGGGCACAGCGGCGCCCAAAAACGAGCGCCCGAAGTCCGGGGCCCCAAGTTCGTCCAGCGGAAAAATGCCCAAAAAACGGTGGGCTATAGCCTTTGGGCGTGGGGCTGGCGAAGTTCGTCCGCCGGACTCGGAATGGGCCGAGACTTTGCGTGCCCCCTCCGTGTGCCAAAAATAGGCCATAGGCACAGCGGCGCCCAAAAATGAGCGCCCGAAGTCCGTGGCCCCAAGTTCGTCCAGCTAAAAAATGCCAAAAAAAGTGTGGGCTATAGCCTTTGGGCGAAGTGCTGGCGAAGTTCGTCCGCCGGACTCGGAATGGGGTGAGACTTTGTTTGCCCCCTCCGTGTGCCAAAAATTGGCCATGGGCACAGCGGCGCCCAAAAACGAGCGCCCGAAGTCCGGGGCCCCAAGTTCGTCCAGCGGAAAAATGCCCAAAAAACGGTGGGCTATAGCCTTGGGGCGTGGGGCCGGCGAAGTTCGTCCGCCGGACTCGGAATGGGCCGAGACTTTGCGTGCCCCCTCCGTGTGCCAAAAATAGGCCGCGGGCACAGCTGCACAAAAAAACGGGCGCCCGAAGTCCGGGGTTCCAAGTTCGTCCAGCGGAAAAATGCCCAAAAAAGGGTGGGCTATAGCCTTTGGGCGAGGGGCTGGCGAAGTTCGTCCGCCGGACTCGGAATGGGGCGAGACTTTGCGTGCCCCCTCCGTGTGCCAAAAATAGGCCGCGGGCACAGCCGCGCCCAAAAACGAGCGCCCGAAGTCCGGGGCCCCAAGTTCGTCGAGCGGAAAAATGCCCAAAAAAGGGTGGGCTATAGCCTTTGGGCGTGGGGCTGGCGAAGTTCGTCCGCCGGACTCGGAATGGGGCGAGACTTTGGGTGCCCCCTCCGTGTGCCAAAAATAGGCCATGGGCACAGCGGCGCCTAAAAACGAGCGCCCGAAGTCCGGGGCCCCAAGTTCGTCCAGCGGAAAAATGCCCAAAAAAGGGTGGGCTATAGCCTTTGGGCGAGGGGCTGGCGAAGTTCGTCCGCCGGACTCGGAATGGGCCGAGACTTTGCGTGCCCCCTCCGTGTGCCAAAAATAGGCTGCGGGCACAGCGGCGCCCAAAAACGAGCGCCCGAAGTCCGGGGCCCCAAGTTCGTCCAGCGGAAAAATGCCCAAAAAACGGTGGGCTATAGCCTCGGTGCGTGGGGCTGGCGAAGTTCGTCCGCCGGACTCGGAATGGGGCGAGAATTTGCGTGCCCCCTCCGTGTGCCAAAAATAGGCCGTGGGCACAGCCGCGCCCAAAAACGAGCGCCCGATGTCCAGTGCCCCAAGTTCGTCCAGCGGAAAAATGCCCAAAAAAGGGTGGGCTATAGCCTTTGGGCGAGGGGCTGGCGAAGTTCGTCCGCCGGACTCGGAATCGGCCGAGACTTTGCGTGCCCCCTCCGTGTGCCAAAAATAGGCTGCGGGCACAGCGGCGCCCAAAAACGAGCGCCCGAAGTCCGGCGCCCCAAGTTCGTCCAGCGGAAAAATGCCCAAAAAACGGTGGGCTATAGCCTTGGGGCGTGGGGGTGGCGAAGTTCGTCCGCCGGACTCGGAATGGGCCGAGACTTTGCGTGCCCCCTCCGTGTGCCAAAAATAGGCCGCGGGCACAGCCGCACCCAAAAACGAGCGCCCGAAGTCCGGGGCCCCAAGTTCGTCCAGCGGAAAATGCCCAAAAAACGGTGGGCTATAGCCTTGGGGCGTGGGGCTGGCGAAGTTCGTCCGCCGGACTCGGAATGGGCCGAGACTTTGCGTGCCCCCTCCGTGTGCCAAAAATTGGCCATGGGCACAGCAGCACCCAAAAACGAGCACCCGAAGCCTGGGGCCCCAAGTTCGTCCAGCGGAAAAATGCCCAAAAAACAGTGGGCTATAGCCTTGGGGCGTGGGGCTGGCGATGTTCGTCCGCCGGACTCGGAATGGGCCGAGACTTTGCGTGCCCCCTCCGTGTGCCAAAAATTGGCCGCGGGTACAGCCGCGCCCAAAAACGATCGCCCGAAGTCCGGGGCCCCAAGTTCGTCGAGCGGAAAAATGCTCAAAAAAGGGTGGGCTATAGCCTTTGGGCGTGGGGCTGGCGAAGTTCGTCCGCCGGACTCGGAACGGGGCGAGACTTTGCGTGCCCCCTCCGTGTGCCAAAAATAGGCCATGGGTACAGCGGCGCCCAAAAACGAGCGCCCGAAGCCCGGGGCCCCAAGTTCGTCCAGCGGAAAAATGCCCAAAAAACGGTGGGCTATAGCCTTGGGGCGTGGGGCTGGTGAAGTTCGTCCGCCGGACTCGGAATGGGCCGAGACTTTGCGTGCCCCCTCCGTGTGCCAAAAATAGGCCGCGGGCACAGCCGCGTCCAAAAACGAGCGCCCGAAGTCCGGGGCCCCAAGTTCGTCCAGCGGAAAAATGCCCAAAAAAGGGTGGGCTATAGCCTTTGGGCGTGGGGCTGGCGAAGTTCGTCCGCCGGACTCGGAATGGGGCGAGACTTTGCGTGCCCCCTCCGTGTGCCAAAAATATGCCATGGGCACAGCGGCGCCTAAAAACGAGCGCCCGAAGTCCGGGGCCCCAAGTTCGTCCAGCGGAAAAATGCCCAAAAAAGGGTGGGCTATAGCCTTTGGGCGAGGGGCTGGCGAAGTTCGTCCGCCGGACTCAGAATGGGTCCAGACTTTGCGTGCCCCCTCCGTGTGCCAAAAATAGGCTGCGGGCACAGCGGCGCCCAAAAACGAGCGCCCGAAGTCCGGGGCCCCAAGTTCGTCCAGCGGAAAAATGCCCAAAAAACGGTGGGCTATAGCCTTGGGGCGTGGGGGTGGCGAAGTTCGTCCGCCGGACTCGGAATGGGCCGAGATTTTGCGTGCCCCCTCCGTGTGCCAAAAATAGGCCGCGGGCACAGCCGCACCCAAAAACGAGCGCCCGAAGTCCGGGGCCCCAAGTTCGTCCAGCGGAAAATGCCCAAAAAACGGTGGGCTATAGCCTTGGGGCGTGGGGCTGGCGAAGTTCGTCCGCCGGACTCGGAATGGGCCGAGACTTTGCGTGCCCCCTCCGTGTGCCAAAAATAGGCCGCGGGCACAGCCGCGCAAAAAAACGAGCGCCCGAAGTCCGGGGCCCCAAGTTCGTCCAGCGGAAAAATGCCCAAAAAAGGGTGGGCTATAGCCTTTGGGCGAGGGGCTGGCGAAGTTCGTCCGCCGGACTCGGAATGGGGCGAGACTTTGCGTGCCCCCTCCGTGTGCCAAAAATAGGCCATGGGTACAGCGGCGCCCAAAAACGAGCGCCCGAAGCCCGGGGCCCCAAGTTCGTCCAGCGGAAAAATGCCCAAAAAACGGTGGGCTATAGCCTTGGGGCGTGGGGCTGGCGAAGTTCGTCCGCCGGACTCGGAATGGGCCGAGACTTTGCGTGCCCCCTCCGTGTGCCAAAAATAGGCCATGGGTACAGCGGCGCCCAAAAACGAGCGCCCGAAGCCCGGGGCCCCAAGTTCGTCCAGCGGAAAAATGCCCAAAAAACGGTGGGCTATAGCCTTGGGGCGTGGGGCTGGCGAAGTTCGTCCGCCGGACTCGGAATGGGCCGAGACTTTGCGTGCCCCCTCCGTGTGCCAAAAATAGGCCGCGGGCACAGCCGCGCCCAAAAACGAGTGCCCGAAGTCCGGGGCCCCAAGTTCGGCCAGCGGAAAAATGCCCAAAAAAGGGTGGGCTATAGCCTTTGGGCGTGGGGCTGGCGAAGTTCGTCCGCCGGACTCGGAATGGGGCGAGAGTTTGCGTGCCCCCTCCGTGTGCAAAAAATAGGCCATGGGCACAGCAGCGCCCAAAAACGAGCGCCCGAAGCCCGGGGCCCCAAGTTCGTCCAGCGGAAAAATGCCCAAAAAAGGGTGGGCTATAGCCTTTGGGCGAGGGGCTGGCGAAGTTCGTCCGCCGGACTCGGAATGGGTCGAGACTTTGCGTGCCCCCTCCGTGTGCCAAAAATAGGCTGCGGGCACAGCGGCGCCCAAAAACGAGCGCCCGAATTCCGGGGCCCCAAGTTCGTCCAGCGGAAAAATGCCCAAAAAACGGTGGGCTATAGCCTTGGGGCGTGGGGCTGGCGAAGTTCGTCCGCCGGACTCAGAATGGGGCGAGAGTTTTCGTGCCCCCTCCGTGTGCCAAAAATAGGCCGCGGGCACAGCCGCGCCCAAAAACGAGCGCCCGAAGTCCGGTGCCCCAAGTTCGTCCAGCGGAAAAATGCCCAAAAAAGGGTGGGCTATATAGCCTTTGGCCGTGGGGTTGGCGAAGTTCGTCCGCCGGACTCGGAATGGGGCGAGTCTTTGCTTGCCCCCTCCGTGTGCCAAAAATAGGCCATGGGCACAGCGGTGCCCAAAAACGAGTGCCCGAAGTCCGGGGCCCCAAGTTCGTCCAGCGGAAAAATGCCCAAAAAACGTTGGGCTATAGCCTCGGTGCGTGGGGCTGGCGAAGTTCGTCCGCCGGACTCGGAATGGGGCGAGAATTTGCGTGCTTCCTCCGTGTGCCAAAAATAGGCCGCGGGCACAGCCGCGCCCAAAAAAGAGCGCCCGAAGTCCGGTGCCCCAAGTTCGTCCAGCGGAAAAATGCCCAAAAAAGGGTGGGCTATAGCCTTTGGGCGTGGGGCTGGCGAAGTTCGTCCGCCGGACTCGGAATGGGGCGAGACTTTGCGTGCCCCCTCCGTGAGCCAAAATAGGCCATGGGCACAGCGGCGCCCAAAAACGAGCGCCCGAAGTCCGGGGCCCCAAGTTCGTCCAGCGGAAAAATGCCCAAAAAACGGTGGGCTATAGCCTTGGGGCGTGGGGCTGGCGAAGTTCATCCGCTGGACTCGGAATGGGCCGAGACTTTGCGTGCCCCCTCTGTGTGCCAAATATAGGCCGCGGGCACAGCCGCGCCCAAAAACGAGCACCCGAAGTCCGGGGCCCCAAGTTCGTCCAGCGGAAAAATGCCCAAAAAAGAGCGGGCTATAGCCTTGGGGCGTGGGGCTGGCGAAGTTCGGCCGCCGGACTCGGAATGGGCCGAGACTTTGCGTGCCCCCTCCACGTGCCAAAAATAGGCCGCGGGCACAGCCGCGTCCAAAAACGAGCGCCCGCAGTCCGGTGCCCCAAGTTCGTCTAGCGGAAAAATGCCCAAAAAAGGGTGGGCTATAGCCTTGGGGCGTGGGGCTGGCGAAGTTCGTCCGCCGGACTCGGAATGGGCCAAGAATTTGCATGCCCCCTCTGTGTGCCAAAAATAGGCCGCGGGCACAGCCGCGCCCAAAAACAAGCGCCCGCAGTCCGGTGCCCCAAGTTCGTCGAGCGGAAAAATGCCCAAAAAAGGGTGGGCTATAGCCTTGGGGCATGGGGCTGGCGAAGTTCGTCCGCCGGACTCGGAATGGGCCAAGACTTTGCATGCCCCCTCTGTGTGCCAAAAATAGGCCGCTGGCACAGCTGCGCCCAAAAATGAGCGCCCGAAGTCCGGGGCCCCAAGTTCGTCCAGCGGAAAAATGCCCAAAAAAGGGTGGGCTATAGCCTTGGGGCGTGGGGCTGGCGAAGTTCGTCCGCCGAACTCGGAATGGGCCGAGACTTTGCGTGCCCCCTCCGTGTGCCAAAAATAGGCCATGGGCAAAGCGGCGCCCAAAAACGAGCGCCCGAAGTCCGGGGCCCCAAGTTCGTCCAGCGGAAAAATGCCCAAAAAAGGGTGGGCTATAGCCTTGGGGCGTGGGGCTGGCGAAGTTCGTCCGCCGGACTCGGAATGCGGCGAGACTTTGCGTGCCCCCTCCGTATGCCAAAAATAGGCCGCGGGCACAGCGGCGCCGAAAAACGAGCGCCCGAAGTCCGGGGCCCCAAGTTCGTGCAGCGGAAAAATGCCCAAAAAACGGTGGGCTATAGCCTTGGGGCGTGGGGCTGGCGAAGTTCGTCCGCCGGACTCGGAATAGGCCGAGACTTCGCGTGCCCCCTCCGTGTGCCAAAAATAGGCCGCGGGCACAGCGGCGCCCAAAAACGAGCGCCCGAAGCCCGGGGCCCCAAGTTCGTCCAGCGGAAAAATGCCCAAAAAACGGAGGGCTATAGCCTTGGGGCGTGGGGCTGGCGAAGTTCGTCCGCCGGACTCGGAATGGGCCGAGACTTTGCGTGCCCCCTCCGTGTGCTAAAAATAGGCCGCGGGCACAGCCGTGCCCAAAAACGAGCGCCCGAAGTCCAGGGCCCCAAGTTCGTCCAGCGGAAAAATGCCCAAAAAACGGTGGGCTATAGCCTTGGGGCGTGGGGCTGGCGAAGTTCGTCCGCCGGACTCGGAATGGGGTGAGACTTTGCGTGCCCCCTCCGTGTGCCAAAAATAGGCCATGGACACAGCGGCGTCCAAAAACGAGCGGCCGAAGCCCGGGGCCCCAAGTTCGTCCAGCGGAAAAATGCCCAAAAAAGGGTGGGCTATAGCCTTGGGGCGTGGGGCTGGCGAAGTTCGACCGCCGGACTCGGAATGGGGCGAGACTTTGCGTGCCCCCTACGTGTGCCAAAAATAGGCCGCGGGCACAGCCGCGCCCAAAAACGAGCGCCCGAAGTCCGGTGCCCCAAGTTCGTCCAGCGGAAAAATGCCCAAAAAAGGGTGGGCTATAGCCTTTGGGCGTGGGGCTGGCGAAGTTCGTCCGCCGGACTCGGAATGGGGCGAGACTTTGCGTGCCCCCTCCGTGTGCCAAAAATAGGCCATGGGCACAGCGGCGCCCAAAAACGAGCGCCCGAAGTCCGGGGCCCCAAGTTCGTCCAGCGGAAAAATGCCCAAAAAACGGTGGGCTATAGCCTTGGGGCGTGGGGCTGGCGAAGTTCGTCCGCCGGACTCGGAATGGGGCGAGACTTTGCGTGCCCCCTCCGTGTGCCTAGAATAGGCCGCGGGCACAGCGGCGCCCAAAAACGAGCGCCCGAAGTCCGGGGCCCCAAGTTCGTCCAGCGGAAAAATGCCCAAAAAACGGTGGGCTATAGCCTTGGGGCGTGGGGCTGGCGAAGTTCGTCCGCCGGACTCGGAATGGGGCGAGACTTTGCGTGCCCCCTCCGTGTGCCAAAAATAGGCCGCGGGCACAGCGGCGCCCAAAAACGAGCGCCCGAAGTCCGGGGCCCCAAGTTCGTCCAGCGGAAAAATGCCCAAAACACGGTGGGCTATAGCCTTGGGGCGTGGGGCTGGCGAAGTTCGTCCGCCGGACTCGGAATGGGGCGAGACTTTGCGTGCCCCCTCCGTGTGCCAAACATAGTCCGCGGGCACAGCGGCGCCCAAAAACGAGCGCCCGAAGTCCGGTGCCCCAAGTTCGTCCAGCGGAAAAATGCCCAAAAAAGGGTGGACTATAGCCTTTAGGCGTGGGGCAGGCGAAGTTCGTCCGCCGGACTCGGAATGGGGTGAGACTTTGCGTGCCCCCTCCGTGTGCCAAAAATAGGCCGCGGGCACAGCCGCGCCCAAAAACAAGCGCCCGCAGTCCGGTGCCCCAAGTTCGTCGAGCGGAAAAATGCCCAAAAAAGGGTGGGCTATAGCCTTGGGGCGTGGGGCTGGCGAAGTTCGTCCGCCGGACTCGGAATGGGCCAAGACTTTGCATGCCCCCTCTGTGTGCCAAAAATAGGCCGCTGGCACAGCTGCGCCCAAAAATGAGCGCCCGAAGTCCGGGGCCCCAAGTTCGTCCAGCGGAAAAATGCCCAAAAAAGGGTGGGCTATAGCCTTGGGGCGTGGGGCTGGCGAAGTTCGTCCGCCGAACTCGGAATGGGCCGAGACTTTGCGTGCCCCCTCCGTGTGCCAAAAATAGGCCATGGGCAAAGCGGCGCCCAAAAACGAGCGCCCGAAGTCCGGGGCCCCAAGTTCGTCCAGCGGAAAAATGCCCAAAAAAGGGTGGGCTATAGCCTTGGGCCGTGGGGCTGGCGAAGTTCGTCCGCCGGACTCGGAATGCGGCGAGACTTTGCGTGCCCCCTCCGTATGCCAAAAATAGGCCGCGGGCACAGCGGCGCCGAAAAACGAGCGCCCGAAGTCCGGGGCCCCAAGTTCGTGCAGCGGAAAAATGCCCAAAAAACGGTGGGCTATAGCCTTGGGGCGTGGGGCTGGCGAAGTTCGTCCGCCAGACTCGGAATAGGCCGAGACTTCGCGTGCCCCCTCCGTGTGCCAAAAATAGGCCGCGGGCACAGCGGCGCCCAAAAACGAGCGCCCGAAGCCCGGGGCCCCAAGTTCGTCCAGCGGAAAAATGCCCAAAAAACGGAGGGCTATAGCCTTGGGGCGTGGGGCTGGCGAAGTTCGCCCGCCGGACTCGGAATGGGCCGAGACTTTGCGTGCCCCCTCCGTGTGCTAAAAATAGGCCGCGGGCACAGCCGTGCCCAAAAACGAGCGCCCGAAGTCCAGGGCCCCAAGTTCGTCCAGCGGAAAAATGCCCAAAAAACGGTGGGCTATAGCCTTGGGGCGTGGGGCTGGCGAAGTTCGTCCGCCGGACTCGGAATGGGGTGAGACTTTGCGTGCCCCCTCCGTGTGCCAAAAATAGGCCATGGACACAGCGGCGTCCAAAAACGAGCGCCCGAAGCCCGGGGCCCCAAGTTCGTCCAGCGGAAAAATGCCCAAAAAAGGGTGGGCTATAGCCTTGGGGCGTGGGGCTGGCGAAGTTCGTCCGCCGGACTCGGAATGGGGCGAGCCTTTGCGTGCCCCCTGCGTGTGCCAAAAATAGGCCGCGGGCACAGCCGCGCCCAAAAACGAGCGCCCGAAGTCCGGTGCCCCAAGTTCGTCCAGCGGAAAAATGCCCAAAAAAGGGTGGGCTATAGCCTTTGGGCGTGGGGCTGGCGAAGTTCGTCCGCCGGACTCGGAATGGGGCGAGACTTTGCGTGCCCCCTCCGTGTGCCAAAAATAGGCCATGGGCACAGCGGCGCCCAAAAACGAGCGCCCGAAGTCCGGGGCCCCAAGTTCGTCCAGCGGAAAAATGCCCAAAAAACGGTGGGCTATAGCCTTGGGGCGTGGGGCTGGCGAAGTTCGTCCGCCGGACTCGGAATGGGGCGAGACTTTGCGTGCCCCCTCCGTGTGCCTAGAATAGGCCGCGGGCACAGCGGCGCCCAAAAACGAGCGCCCGAAGTCCGGGGCCCCAAGTTCGTCCAGCGGAAAAATGCCCAAAAAACGGTGGGCTATAGCCTTGGGGCGTGGGGCTGGCGAAGTTCGTCCGCCGGACTCGGAATGGGGCGAGACTTTGCGTGCCCCCTCCGTGTGCCAAAAATAGGCCGCGGGCACAGCGGCGCCCAAAAACGAGCGCCCGAAGTCCGGGGCCCCAAGTTCGTCCAGCGGAAAAATGCCCAAAACACGGTGGGCTATAGCCTTGGGGCGTGGGGCTGGCGAAGTTCGTCCGCCGGACTCGGAATGGGGCGAGACTTTGCGTGCCCCCTCCGTGTGCCAAACATAGTCCGCGGGCACAGCGGCGCCCAAAAACGAGCGCCCGAAGTCCGGTGCCCCAAGTTCGTCCAGCGGAAAAATGCCCAAAAAAGGGTGGACTATAGCCTTTAGGCGTGGGGCAGGCGAAGTTCGTCCGCCGGACTCGGAATGGGGTGAGACTTTGCGTGCCCCCTCCGTGTGCCAAAAATAGGCCATGGGCACAGCGGCGCCCAAAAACGAGCGCCCGAAGCCCGGGGCCCCAAGTTCGTCCAGCGGAAAAATGCCCAAAAAACGGTGGGCTATAACCTTGGGGCATGGGGCTGGCGAAGTTCGTCCGCCGGACTCGGAATGGGCCGAGACTTTGCGTGGCCCCTCCGTGTGCCAAAAATAGGCTGCTGGGCACAGCCGCGCCCAAAAACGAGCTCCGATGTTCGGGGCCCCAAGTTCGTCCAGGGAAAAAATGCCCAAAAAAGGGTGGGCTACAGCCTTTGGGCGTGGGGCTGGCGAAGTTCGTCCGCCGGACATGGAATGGGGTGAGACTTTGCGTGCCCCCTCCGTGTGCCAAAAATAGGCCATGGGCACAGCGGCACCCAAAAACGAGCGTCCGAAGTCCGGGGCCCCAAGTTCGTCCACCGGAAAAATGCCCAAAAAAGGGTGGGCTATAGACTTTGGGCGTGCGGCTGGCGAAGTTCGTCCGCCGGACTCGGAATGGGGCGAGACTTTGCGTGCCCCCTCCGTGTGCCAAAAATAGGCCATGGGCACAGCGGCTCCCAAGAACGAGCTCCCGAAGTCCGGGGCCCCAAGTTCGTCCAGCGGAAAAATGCCCAAAAAACGGTGGGCTATAGCCTTGGGGCGTGGGGCTGGCGAAGTTCGTCCGCCGGACTCGGAATGGGGCGAGACTTTGCGTGCCCCCTCCGTGTGCCAAAAATAGGCCGCGGGCACAACCGCGCCCAAAAACGAGCGCCCGAAGTCCGGCGCCCCAAGTTCGTCCAGCGGAAAAATGCCCAAAAAAGGGTGGGCTATAGCCTTTGGGCGTGGGGCTGGCGAAATTCGTCCGCCGGACTCGGAATGGGGCGAGACTTTGCGTGCCCCCTCCGTGTGCCAAAAATAGGTCATGGGCACAGCGGCGCCCAAAAAAGAGCGCCCGAAGTCCGGGGCCCCAAGTTTGTCCAGCGGAAAAATGCCCAAAAAAGGGTGGGCTATAGCCTTTGGGCGTGGGGCTGGCGAAGTTCGTCCGCCGGACTCGGAATGGGTCGAGACTTTGCGTGCCCCCTCCGTGTGCCAAAAATAGGCCGTGGGCACAGCGGCGCCCAAAAACGAGCGCCCGAAGTCCGGGGCCCCAAGTTCGTCCAGCGGAAAAATGCCCAAAAAACGGTGGGCTATAGCCTTGGGGCGTGGGGCTGGCGAAGTTCGTCCGCCGGACTCGGAATGGGGCGAGACTTTGCGTGCCCCCTCCGTGTGCCAAAAATAGGCCGCGGGCACAACCGCGCCCAAAAACGAGCGCCCGAAGTCCGGCGCCCCAAGTTCATCCAGCGGAAAAATGCCCAAAAAAGGGTGGGCTATAGCCTTTGGGCGTGGGGCTGGCGAAGTTCGTCCGCCGGACTCGGAATGGGGCGAGACTTTGCGTGCCCCCTCCGTGTGCCAAAAATAAGCCATGGGCACAGCGGCGCCAAAAAACGAGCGCCCGAAGTCCGGGGCCCCATGTTCGTCCAGCGGAAAAATGCCCAAAAAACGGTGGGCTATAGCCTTGGGGCGTGGGGCTGGCGAAGTTCGTCCGCCGGACTCGGAATGGGCCGAGACTTTGCGTGCCCCCTCCGTGTGCCAAAAATAGGCCGCGGTCACAGCCGCGCCCAAAAACGAGCGCCCGAAGTCCGGGGCCCCAAGTTCGTCCAGCGGAAAAATGCCGAAAAAAGGGTGGGCTATAGCCTTTGGGAGTGGGGCTGGCGAAGTTCGTCCGCCCGACTCGGAATGGGGCGAGAAATTGCGTGCCCCCTCCGTGTGCCAAAAATAGGCCATGGGCACAGCGGCACCCAAAAACGAGCACCCGAAGTCCGGGGCCCCAAGTTCGTCCAGCGGAAAAATGCCCAAAAAACGGTGGGCTATAGCCTTGGGGCGTGGGGCTGGCGAAGTTCGTCCGCCGGACTCGGAATGGGCCGAGACTCTGCGTGCCCCCTCCGTGTGCCAAAAATAGGCCGCGGGCACAACCGCGCCCAAAAACGAGCGCCCGAAGTCCGCGGCCCCTAGTTCGTCCAGCGGAAAAATGCCCAAAAAAGGGTGGGCTATAGCCTTTGGGCGTGGGGCTGGCGAAGTTCGTCCGCCGGACTCGGAATGGGGCGAGACTTTGCGTGCCCCCTCCGTGTGCCAAAAATAGGCCGCGGGCACAGCGGCGCCCAAAAACGAGCGCCCGAAGTCCGGGGCCCCAAGTTCGTCCAGCGGAAAAATGCCCAAAAAACGGTGGGCTATAGCCTTGGGGCGTGGGGCTGGCGAAGTTCGTCCGCCGGACTCGGAATGGGGCGAGACTTTGCGTGCCCCCTCCGTGTGCCAAAAATAGGCCGCGGGCACAACCGCGCCCAAAAACGAGCGCCCGAAGCCCGGCGCCCCAAGTTCATCCAGCGGAAAAATGCCCAAAAAAGGGTGGGCTATAGCCTTTGGGCGTGGGGCTGGCGAAGTTCGTCCGCCGGACTCGGAATGGGGCGAGACTTTGCGTGCCCCCTCCGTGTGCCAAAAATAAGCCATGGGCACAGCGGCGCCAAAAAACGAGCGCCCGAAGTCCGGGGCCCCATGTTCGTCCAGCGGAAAAATGCCCAAAAAACGGTGGGCTATAGCCTTGGGGCGTGGGGCTGGCGAAGTTCGTCCGCCGGACTCGGAATGGGCCGAGACTTTGCGTGCCCCCTCCGTGTGCCAAAAATAGGCCGCGGTCACAGCCGCGCCCAAAAACGAGCGCCCGAAGTCCGGGGCCCCAAGTTCGTCCAGCGGAAAAATGCCGAAAAAAGGGTGGGCTATAGCCTTTGGGAGTGGGGCTGGCGAAGTTCGTCCGCCCGACTCGGAATGGGGCGAGAAATTGCGTGCCCCCTCCGTGTGCCAAAAATAGGCCATGGGCACAGCGGCACCCAAAAACGAGCACCCGAAGTCCGGGGCCCCAAGTTCGTCCAGCGGAAAAATGCCCAAAAAACGGTGGGCTATAGCCTTGGGGCGTGGGGCTGGCGAAGTTCGTCCGCCGGACTCGGAATGGGCCGAGACTCTGCGTGCCCCCTCCGTGTGCCAAAAATAGGCCGCGGGCACAACCGCGCCCAAAAACGAGCGCCCGAAGTCCGCGGCCCCTAGTTCGTCCAGCGGAAAAATGCCCAAAAAAGGGTGGGCTATAGCCTTTGGGCGTGGGGCTGACGAAGTTCGTACGCCGGACTCGAAATGGGGCGAGAATTTGCGTGCCCCCTCCGTGTGCCAAAAATAGGCCATGGGCACAGCGGCGCCCAAAAACGAGCGCCGAAGTCCGGGGCCCCAAGTTCGTCCAGCGGAAAAATGCCCAAAAAAGGGTGGGCTATAGCCTTTGGGCGTGGGGCTGACGAAGTTCGTACGCCGGACTCGGAATGGGGCGAGACTTTGCGTGCCCCCTCCGTGTGCCAAAAATAGGCCATGGGCACAGCGGCGCCCAAAAACGAGCGCCCGAAGTCCGGGGCCCCAAGTTCGTCCAGCGGAATAATGCCCAAAAAAGGGTGGGCTATAGGCTTTGGGCGTGGGGCGGGCGAAGTTCGTCCGCCGGACTCGGAATAGGGCGAGGCTTTGCGTGCCCCCTCCGTGTGCAAAAAATAGGCCATGGGCACAGCGGCGCCCAAAAACGAGCTCCGAAGTCCGGGGCCTCAAGTTCGTCCAGGTGAAAAATGCCCAAAAAAGGGTGGGCTATAGCCTTTGGGCGTGGGGCTGGCGAAGTTCGTCCGCCGGACTCGGAATTTAACGAGACTTTTTGTGCCCCCTCCGTGTGCCAAAAATAGGCCATGGGCACAGCGGCGCCCAAAAACGAGCGCCCGAAGTCCGGGGCCCCAAGTTCGTCCAGCGGAAAAATGCCCAAAAAAGAGTGGGCTATAGCCTTTGGGCGTGGGGCTGGCGAAGTTCGTCCGCCGGACTCGGAATGGGGCGAGACTTTGCGTGCCCCCTCCGTGTGCCAAAAATAGGCCATGGGCACAGCGGCGCCCAAAAACGAGCGCCCGAAGTCCGGGGCCCCAAGTTCGTCCAGCGGAAAAATGCCCAAAAAAGGGTGGGCTATAGCCTTTCGGCGTGGGGCTGGCGAAGTTCGTCCGCCGGACTCGGAATGGGGCGAGACTTTGCGTGCCCCCTCCGTGTGCCAAAAATAGGCCATGGGCAGAGCGGCGCCCAAAAACGAGTGCCCGAAGCCCGGGGCCCCAAGTTCGTCCAGCGGAAAAATGCCCAAAAAAGGGTGGGCTATAGCCTTTGGGCGTGGGGCTGGCGAAGTTCGTCCGCAGGACTCGGAATGGGGCGAGACTTTGCGTGCCCCTCCGTGTGCCAAAAATAGGCCGCGGGCACAGCGGCGCCAAAAAACGAGCGCCCGAAGTCCGGGGCCCGAAGTTCGTCCAGCGGAAAAATGCCCAAAAAAGGGTGGGCTATACCCTTGGGGCGTGGGGCTGGCGAAGTTCGTCCGCCGGACTCGGAATGGGGCGAGACTTTGCGTGCCCCCTCCGTGTGCCAAAAATAGGCCGCGGGCACAGCGGCGCCCAAAAACGAGCACCCGAAGTCCGGTGCCCCAAGTTCGTCCAGCGGAAAAATGCCCAAAAAAGGGTGGGCTATAGCCTTTGGGCGTGGGGCTGGCGAAGTTCGTCCGCCGGACTCGGAATGGGGCGAGACTTTGCGTGCCCCCTCCGTGTGCCAAAAATAGGCCGCGGGCACATCCGCGCCCAAAAACGAGCGCCGAAGTCCGGGGCCCCATGTTCGTCCAGCGGAAAAATGCCCAAAAAAGGGTGGGCTATAGCCTTGGGGCGTGGGGCTGGCGAAGTTCGTCCGCCGGACTCGGAATGGGAAGAGAATTTGCGTGCCCCCTCCGTGTGCCAAAAATAGGGCGCGGTCACAGCGTCGCCCAAAAACGAGCGCCCGAAGTCCGGGGCCCCAATTTCGTCCAGCGGAAAAATGCCCAAAAAACGGTGGGCTATAGCCTTGGGGCGTGGGGCTGGCGAAGATCGTCCGCCGGACTCGGAATGGGGCGAGACTTTGCGTGCCCCCTCCGTGTGCCAAAAATAGGCCATGGGCACAGCGGCGCCCAAAAACGAGCGCCCGAAGTCCGGGGCCCCAAGTTCGTCCAGCTGAAAAATGCCCAAAAAAGGGTGGGCTATAGGCTTTGGGCGTGGGGCGGGCGAAGTTCGTCCGCCGGACTCGGCATAGGGCGAGACTTTGCGTGCCCCCTCCGTGTGTAAAAAATAGGCCATGGGCACAGCGGCGCCCAAAAACGAGCGCCGAAGTCCGGGGCCCCAAGTTCGTCCAGCGGAAAAATGCCCAAAAAAGGGTGGGCTATAGCCTTTGGGCGTGGGGCTGGCGAAGTTCGTCCGCCGGACTCGGAATGGGTTGTGACTTTTTGTGCCCCCTCCGTGTGCCAAAAATAGGCCATGGGCACAGCGGCGCCCAAAAACGAGCGCCCGAAGTCCGGGGCCCCAAGTTCGTCCAGCGGAAAAATGCCCAAAAAACGGTGGGCTATAGCCTTGGGGCGTGGGGCTGGCGAAGTTCGTCCGCCGGACTCGGAATGGGGCGAGACTTTGCGTGCCCCCTCCGTGTGCCAAAAATAGGCCGCGGGAACAGCCGCGCCCAAAAACGAGCGCCCGAAGTCCGGGGCCCCAAGTTCGTCCAGCGGAAAAATGCCCAAAAAAGGGTGGGCTATAGCCTTTGGGCGTGGGGCTGGCGAAGTTCGTCCGCCGGACTCGGAATGGGGCGAGACTTTGTGTGCCCCCTCCGTGTGCCAAATATAGGCCGCGGGCACAGCGGCGCCCAAAAACGAGCGCCCGAAGTCCGGGGCCCGAAGTTCGTCCAGCGGAAAAATGCCCAAAAAAGGGTGGGCTATAGCCTTGGGCCGTGGGGCTGGCGAAGTTCGTCCGCCGGACTCGGAATGGGGCGAGACTTTGTGTGCCCCCTCCGTGTGCCAAATATAGGCCATGGGCACAGCGGCGCCCAAAAACGAGAGCCCGAAGTCCGGGGCCCCAAGTTCGTCTAGCGGAAAAATGCCCAAAAAACGGTGGGCTACAGCCTTTGGGCGTGGGGCTGGCGAAGTTCGTCCGCCGGACTCGGAATGGGGCGAGACTTTGCGTGCCCCCTCCGTGTGCCAAAAATAGGCCATGGGCACAGCGGCGCCCAAAAACGAGAGCCTGAAGCCCGGGGCCCCAAGTTCGTCCAGCGGAAAAATGCCCAAAAAACGGTGGGCTATAGCCTTGGGGCGTGGGGCTGGCGAACTTCGTCCGCCGGACTCGGAATGGGGGGAGACTTTGCGTGCCTCCTCCGTGTGCCAAAAATAGGCCGCGGGCACATCCGCGCCCAAAAACGAGCGCCCGAAGTCTGGTGTCCCAAGTTCGTCCAGCGGAAAAGTGCCCAAAAAAGGGTGGGCTATAGCCTTTGGGCGTGGGGCTGGCGAAGTTCGTCCGCCGGACTCGGAATGGGGCGAGACTTTGCGTGCCCCCTCCGTGTGCCAAAAATAGGCCATGGGCACAGCGGCCCGGGGCCCCAAGTTCGTCCAGCGGAAAAATGCCCAAAATACGGTGGGCTATAGCCTTGGGGCGTGGGGCTGGCGAAGTTCGTCCGCCGGACTCGGAATGGGGCGAGACTTTGCGTGCCCTCTCCGTGTGCCAAAAAAAGGCCGCGGGCACAGCCGCGCCCAAAAACGAGCGCCCGAAGTCCGGGGCCCCAAGTTCGTCCAGCGGAAAAATGCCCAAAAAAGGGTGGGCTATAGCCTTTGGGCGTGGGGCTGGCGAAGTTCGTCCGCCGGACTCGGAATGGGGCGAGACTTTGTGTGCCCCCTCCGTGTGCCAAATATAGGCCGCGGGCACAGCGGCGCCCAAAAACGAGCGCCCGAAGTCTGGTGCCCCAAGTTCGTCCAGCGGAAAAGTGCCCAAAAAAGGGTGGGCTATAGCCTTTGTGCGTGGGACTGGCGAAGTTCGTCCGCCGGACTCGGAATGGGGCGAGACTTTGTGTGCCCCCTCCGTGTGCCAAATATAGGCCATGGGCACAGCGGCGCCAAAAAACGAGCGCCCGAAGTCCGGGGCCCCAAGTTCGTCCAGCGGAAAAATGCCCAAAAAACGGTGGGCTATAGCCTTTGGGCGTGGGGCTGGCGAAGTTCGTCCGCCGGACTCGGAATGGGGCGAGACTTTGCGTGCCCCCTCCGTGTGCCAAAAATAGGCCGCGGGCACAGCGTCGCCCAAAAACGAGCGCCCGAAGTCCGGGGCCCGAAGTTCGTCCAGCGGAAAAATTCCCAAAAAAGGGTGGGCTATAGCCTTGGGGCGTGGGGCCGGCGAAGTTCGTCCGCCGGACTCGGAATGGGGCGAGACTTTGCGTGCCCCCTCCGTGTGCCAAAAATAGGCCGCGGTAACAGCGGCGCCCAAAAACGAGCACCCGAAGTCCGGTGCCCCAAGTTCGTCCAGCGGAAAAATGCCCAAAAAAGGGTGGGCTATAGCCTTTGGGCGTGGGGCTGGCGAAGTTCGTCCGCCGGACTCGGAATGGGGCGAGACTTTGCGTGCCCCCTCCGTGTGCCCAAAATAGGCCGCGGGCACAGCTGCGCCCAAAAACGAGCGCCCGAAATCCGGGGCCCCAAGTTCGTCCAGCGGAAAAATGCCCAAAAAACGGTGGGCTATAGCCTTGGGGCGTGGGGCTGGCGAAGTTCGTCCGCCGGACTCGGAATGGGGCGAGACTTTGCGTGCCCCCTCCGTGTGCCAAAAATAGGCCGCGGACACAGCTGCGCCCAAAAACGAGCGCCCGAAGTCCGGGGCCCCAAGTTCGTCCAGCGGAAAAATGCCCAAAAAAGGGTGGGCTATAGCCTTTGGGCGTGGGGCTGGCGAAGTTCGTCCGCCGGACTCGGAATGGGGCGAGACTTTGCGTGCCCCCTCCGTGTGCCAAAAATAGGCCATGGGCACAGCGGCGCCCAAAACGAGAGCCTGAAGCCCGGGGCCCCAAGTTCTTCCAGCGGAAAAATGCCCAAAAAACGGTGGGCTATAGCCTTGGGGCGTGGGGCTGGCGAAGTTCGTCTGCCGGACTCGGAATGGGGCGAGAGTTTGCGTGCCCCCTCCGTGTGCCAAAAATAGGCCATGGGCACAACGGCGCCCAAAAACAAACACCCGAAGTCCGCGGCCCCTAGTTCGTCCAGCGGAAAAATGCCCAAAAAACGGTGGGCTATAGCCTTGGGGCGTGGGGCTGGCGAAGTTCGTCCGCCGGACTCGGAATGGGGCGAGACTTTGCGTGCCCCCTCCGTGAGCCAAAAATAGGCCGCGGGCACAGCGGCGCCCAAAAACGAGCGCTCGAAGTCCGGGGCCCCAAGTTCGTCCAGCGGAAAAATGCCCAAAAAACGGTGGGCTATAGCCTTTGGGCGTGGGGCGGGCGAAGTTCGTCCGCCGGACTCGGAATGGGCCGAGACTTTGCGTGCCCCCTCCGTGTGCCAAAAATAGGCCGCGGGCACAGCGGCGCCCAAAAACGAGCGCCCGAAGTCCGGGGCCCCAAGTTCGTCCATCGGAAAAATGCCCAAAAAACGGTGGGCTATAGCCTTGGGGCGTGGGGCTGGCGAAGTTCGTCCGCCGGGCTCGGAATGGGGCGAGACTTTGCTTGGCCCCTCCGTGTGCCAAAAATAGGCCGCGGGCACAGCCGCGTCCAAACACGAGCGCCCGAAGTCCGGTGCCCCAAGTTCGTCCAGCGGAAAAATGCCCAAAAAAGGGTGGGCTATAGCCTTTGGACGTGGGGCTGGCGAAGTTCGTCCGCCGTACTCGGAATGGGGCG
This sequence comes from Citrus australasica, assembly GCA_029618585.1. Classification (NCBI taxonomy): domain Eukaryota; kingdom Viridiplantae; phylum Streptophyta; class Magnoliopsida; order Sapindales; family Rutaceae; genus Citrus; species Citrus australasica. The sequence continues at coordinate 30,988 of JARCIV010000215.1, read as the reverse complement.
AGACTTTGCGTGCCCCCTCCGTGTGCCAAAAATAGGCCATGGGCACAGCGGCGCCCAAACAAGAGCGCCCGAAGTCCGGGGCCCCAAGTTCGTCCAGCGGAAAAATGCCCAAAAAAGGGTGGGCTATAGCCTTTGGGCGTGGGGCTGGCGAAGTTCGTCCGCCGGAATCGGAATGGGGCGAGACTTTGCGTGCCCCCTTCGTGTGCCAAAAATAGGCCATGGGCACAGCGGCGCCCAAAAACGAGTGCCCGAAGTCCGGGGCCCCAAGTTCGTCCAGCGGAAAAATGCCCAAAAAACGGTGGGCTATAGCCTTGGGACGTGGGGTTGGCGAAGTTCGTCTGCCGGACTCGGAATGTGGCGAGACTTTGCGTGCCCCCTCCGTGTGCCAAAAATAGGCCGCGGACACAGCGGCGCCCAAAAACGAGCGCCCGAAGTCCGGGGCCCCAAGTTCGTCCAGCGGAAAGATGCCCAAAAAACGGTGGGCTATAGCCTTGGGGCGTGGGGCTGGCGAAGTTCGCCCGCCGGACTCGGAATGGGGCGAGACTTTGCGTGCACCCTCCGTGTGCCAAAAATAGGCCGCGGGCACAGCGGCGCCCAAAAACGAGCGCTCGAAGTCCGGGGCCCCAAGTTCGTCCAGCGGAAAAATGCCCAAAAAACGGTGGGCTATGGGCGTGGGGCTGGCGAAGTTCGTCCGCCGGACTCGGAATGGGCCGAGACTTTGCGTGCCCCCTCCTTGTGCCAAAAATAGGCCGCGTGCACAGCCGCGCCCGAAAACGAGCTCCCGAAGTCCTGGGCCCCAAGTTCGTCCAGCGGAAAAATGCCCAAAAAACGGTGGGCTATAGCCTTGGGGCGTGGGGCTGGCGAAGTTCGTCCGCCGGACTCGGAATGGGGCGAGACTTTGCGTGCCCCCTCCGTGTGACAAAAATAGGCCATGGGCACAGCGGCGCCCAAAAACGAGCGCCCGAAGTCTGGGGCCCCAAGTTCGTCCAGCGGAAAAATGCCCAAAAAACGGTGGGCTATAGCCTTGGGGCGTGGGGCTGGGGAAGTTCGTCCGCCGGACTCGGAATGGGCCGAGACTTAGCGTGCCCCCTCCGTGTGCCAAAAATAGGCCGCGGGCACATCCGCGCCCAAAAACGAGCGCCCGAAGTCCGGGGCCCCAAGTTTGTCCAGCGGAAAAATGCCCAAAAAAGGGTGGGCTATAGCCTTTGGGCGTGGGGCTGGCGAAGTTCGTCCGCCGTACTCGGAATGGGACGAGACTTTGCGTGCCCCCTCCGTGTGCCAAAAATAGGCCGCGGGCACAGCGGCGCCCAAAAATGAGCGCTCGAAGTCCGGGACCCCAAGTTCGTCCAGCGGAAAAATGCCCAAAAAACGGTGGGCTATAGCCTTGGGGCGTGGGCCTGGCGAAGTTCGTCCGCCGGACTCGGAATGGAGCGAGACTTTGCGTGCCCCCTCCATGTGCCAAAAATAAGCCGCGGGCACAGCCGCGCCCAAAAACGAGCGCCCGAAGTCCGGTGCCCCAAGTTCGTCCAGTGGAAAAATGCCCAAAAAAGGGTAGGCTATAGCCTTTGGGCGTTGGGCTGGCGAAGTTCGTCCGCCGGACTCGGAATGGGGCGAAACTTTGCGTGCCCCCTCCGTGTGCCAAAAATAGGCCATGGGCAAAGCGGCGCCCAAAAACGAGCGCCCGAAGTCCGGGGCCCCAAGTTCGTCCAGCGGAAAAATGATCAAAAAACGGTGGGCTATAGCCTTGGGGCGTGGGGCTGGCGAAGTTCGTCCGCCGGACTCGGAATGGGCCGAGACTTTGCGTGCCCCCTCCGTGTCCAAAAATAGGCCGCGGGCACATCCGCACCGAAAAACGAGCGCCCGAAGTCCGGGGCCCCAAGTTTGTCCAGCGGAAAAATGCCCAAAAAAGGGTGGGCTATAGCCTTTGGGCGTGGGGCTGGCGAAGTTCGTCCGCCAGACTCGGAATGGAGCGAGACTTTGCGTGCCCCCTCCGTGTGCCAAAAATAGGACGCGGGCACAGCGGCACCCAAAAACAAGCTCCCGAAGTCCGGGGCTCCAAGTTCGTCCAGCGGAAAAATGCCCAAAAAAGGGTGGGCTATAGCCTTTGGGCGTGGGGCTGGCGAAGTTCGTCCGCCGGACTCGGAATGGGGCGAGACTTTCCGTGCCCCCTCCGTGTGCCAAAAATAGGCCATGGGCACAGCGGCGCCCAAAAACGAGCTCCCGAAGCCCGGGGCCCCAAGTTCGTCCAGCGGAAAAATGCCCAAAAAACGGTGGGCTATAGCCTTGGGGCGTGGGCCTGGCGAAGTTCGTCCGCCGGACTCCGAATGGGGCGAGACTTTGTGTGCCCCCTCCATGTGCCAAAAATAGGCCGCGGGCACAGCCGCGCCCAAAAACGATCGCCCAAAGTCCGGTGCCCCAAGTTCGTCCAGTGGAAAAATACGCAAAAAAGGGTGGGCTATAGCCTTTGGGCGTGGGGCTGGCGAAGTTCGTCCGCCGGACTCGGAATGGGCCGAGACTTTTCGTGCCCACTCCATGTGCCAAAAATAGGCCGCGGGCACAGCGGCGCCCAAAAACGAGAGCCCGAAGTCCGGGGCCCCAAGTTCGTGCAGTGGAAAAATGCCCAAAAAACGGTGGGCTATAGCCTTGGGGCGTGGGGCTGGCGAAGTTCGTCCGCCGGACTCGGAATTGGGCGAGACTTTGCGTACCCCGTCCGTGTGCCAAAAATAGGCCGCGGGCACAACCGCGCCCAAAAACGAGCGCCCGAAGTGTGGTGCCCCAAGTTCGTCCATTGGAAAAATGCCCAAAAAAGGGTGGGCTATAGCCTTTGGGTGTGGGGCTGGCAAAGTTTGTCCGCCGGACTCGGAATGGGGCGAGACTTTGCGTGCCCCCTCCGTGTGCCAAAAATAGGCCATGGGCACAGCGGCGCCCAAAAACGAGCGCCCGAAGCCCGGGGCCCCAAGTTCGTCCAGCGGAAAAATGCCCAAAAAAGGGTGGGCTATAGCCTTTGGGCGTGGGGCTGGCAAAGTTCGTCCGCCGGACTCGGAATGGGGCGAGACTTTGCGTGCCCCCTCCGTGTGTCAAAAATAGGCCATGGGCACAGCGGCGCCCGAAAACGAGCACCCGAAGTCCGGGGCCCCAAGTTCGTCCAGCGGAAAAATGCCCAAAAAACGGTGGGCTATAGCCTTGGGGCGTGGGGCTGGCGAAGTTCGTCCGCCGGACACGGAATGGGCCGAAACTTTGCGTGCCCCCTCCGTGTGCCAAAAATAGGCCATGGGCACAGCGGCGCCCAAAAACGAGCGCCCGAAGTCCGGGGCCCCAAGTTCGTCCAGCGGAAAAATGCCCAAAAAACGGTGGGCTATAGCCTTGGGGCGTGGGGCTGGCGAAGTTCGTCTGCCGGACTCGGAATGGGGCGAGATATTGCGTGCCCCCTCCGTGTGCCAAAAATAGGCAATGGGCACAGCGGCGCCCAAAAACGAGCGCCCGAAGTCCGGGGCCCCAAGTTCGTCCAGCGGAAAAATGCCCAAAAAACGGTGGGCTATAGCCTTGGGGCGTGGGGCTGGCGAAGTTCATCCGCCGGACTCGGAATGGGCCGAGACTTTGCGTGCCCCCTCCGTGTGCCAAAAATAGGCCGCGGGCACAACGGCGCCCAAAAACGAGCCCCCGAAGTCCGGGGCCCCAAGTTCGTCCAGCGGAAAAATGATCAAAAAACGGTGGGCTATAGCCTTGGGGCGTGGGGCTTGCGAAGTTCGTCCGCCGGACTCGGAATGGGCCGAGACTTTGCGTGCCCCCTCCGTGTCCAAAAATAGGCCGCGGGCACATCCGCACCGAAAAACGAGCGCCCGAAGTCCGGGGCCCCAAGTTTGTCCAGCGGAAAAATGCCCAAAAAAGGGTGGGCTATAGCCTTTGGGCGTGGGGCTGGCGAAGTTCGTCCGCCGGACTCGGAATGGAGCGAGACTTTGCGTGCCCCCTCCGTGTGCCAAAAATAGGACGCGGGCACAGCGGCACCCAAAAACAAGCTCCCGAAGTCCGGGGCCCCAAGTTCGTCCAGCGGAAAAATGCCCAAAAAAGGGTGGGCTATAGCCTTTGGGCGTGGGGCTGGCGAAGTTCGTCCGCCGGACTCGGAATGGGGCGAGACTTTCCGTGCCCCCTCCGTGTGCCAAAAATAGGCCATGGGCACAGCGGCGCCCAAAAACGAGCGCCCGAAGCCCGGGGCCCCAAGTTCGTCCAGCGGAAAAATGCCCAAAAAACGGTGGGCTATAGCCTTGGGGCGTGTGCCTGGCGAAGTTCGTCCGCCGGACTCCGAATGGGGCGAGACTTTGTGTGCCCCCTCCATGTGCCAAAAATAGGCCGCGGGCACAGCCGCGCCCAAAAACGAGCGCCCAAAGTCCGGTGCCCCAAGTTCGTCCAGTGGAAAAATACGCAAAAAAGGGTTGGCTATAGCCTTTGGGCGTGGGGCTGGCGAAGTTCGTCCGCCGGACTCGGAATGGGCCGAGACTTTTCGTGCCCACTCCATGTGCCAAAAATAGGCCGCGGGCACAGCGGCGCCCAAAAACGAGAGCCCGAAGTCCGGGGCCCCAAGTTCGTGCAGTGGAAAAATGCCCAAAAAACGGTGGGCTATAGCCTTGGGGCGTGGGGCTGGCGAAGTTCGTCCGCCGGACTCGGAATTGGGCGAGACTTTGCGTACCCCGTCCGTGTGCAAAAAATAGGCCGCGGGCACAGCCGCGCCCAAAAACGAGCGCCCGAAGTGTGGTGCCCCAAGTTCGTCCATTGGAAAAATGCCCAAAAAAGGGTGGGCTATAGCCTTTGGGTGTGTGGCTGGCAAAGTTTGTCCGCCGGACTCGGAATGGAGCGAGACTTTGCGTGCCCCCTCCGTGTGCCAAAAATAGGCCATGGGCACAGCGGCGCCCAAAAACGAGCGCCCGAAGCCCGGGGCCCCAAGTTCGTCCAGCGGAAAAATGCCCAAAAAAGGGTGGGCTATAGCCTTTGGGCGTGGGGCTGGCAAAGTTCGTCCGCCGGACTCGGAATGGGGCGAGACTTTGCGTGCCCCCTCCGTGTGTCAAAAATAGGCCATGGGCACAGCGGCGCCCGAAAACGAGCACCCGAAGTCCGGGGCCCCAAGTTCGTCCAGCGGAAAAATGCCCAAAAAACGGTGGGCTATAGCCTTGGGGCGTGGGGCTGGCGAAGTTCGTCCGCCGGACACGGAATGGGCTGAAACTTTGCGTGCCCCCTCCGTGTGCCAAAAATAGGCCATGGGCACAGCGGCGCCCAAAAACGAGCGCCCGAAGTCCGGGGCCCCAAGTTCGTCCAGCGGAAAAATGCCCAAAAAACGGTGGGCTATAGCCTTGGGGCGTGGGGCTGGCGAAGTTCGTCTGCCGGACTCGGAATGGGGCGAGACATTGCGTGCCCCCTCCGTGTGCCAAAAATAGGCAATGGGCACAGCGGCGCCCAAAAACGAGCGCCCGAAGTCCGGGGCCCCAAGTTCGTCCAGCGGAAAAATGCCCAAAAAACGGTGGGCTATAGCCTTGGGGCGTGGGGCTGGCGAAGTTCATCCGCCGGACTCGGAATGGGCCGAGACTTTGCGTGCCCCCTCCGTGTGCCAAAAATAGGCCGCGGGCACAACGGCGCCCAAAAACGAGCCCCCGAAGTCCGGGGCCCCAAGTTCGTCCAGCGGAAAATGCCCAAAAAAGGGTGGGCTATAGCCTTTGGGCGTGGGGCTGGCGAAGTTCGTCCGCCGGACTCGGAATGGGGTGAGACTTTGCGTGCCCCCTCCGTGTGCCAAAAAAAGGCCGCGGGCACAGCCGCGCCCAAAAACGAGCGCCCGAAGCCCGGTGCCCCAAGTTCGTCCAGCGGAAAAATGCCCAAAAAAGGGTGGGCTATAGCCTTTGGGCGTGGGGCTGGCGAAGTTCGTCCGCCGGCCTCGGAATGGGGCGAGACTTTGCGTGCCCCCTCCGTTTGCCAAAAATAGGCCATGGGCACAGCGGCGCCCAAAAACGAGCGCCCGAAGTCCGGGGCCCCAAGTTCGTCCAGCGGAAAAATGCCCAAAAAACGGTGGGCTATAGCCTTGGGGCGTGGGGCTGGCGAAGTTCGTCCGCCGGACTCGGAATGGGACGAGACTTTGCGTGCCCCCTCCGTCTGCAAAAATAGGCCGCGGGCACAGCCGCGCCCAAAAACGAGCGCCCGAAGTCTGGGGCCCCAAGTTCGTCCAGCGGAAAAATGCCCAAAAAACGGTGGGCTATAGCCTTTGGGCGTGGGGCTGGCGAAGTTCGTCCGCCGGACTCGGAATGGAGCGAGACTTTGCGTGCCCCCTCCATGTGCCAAAAATAAGCCGCAGGCACAGCCGCGCCCAAAAACGAGCGCCCGAAGTCCGGTGCCCCAAGTTCGTCCAGTGGAAAAATGCCCAAAAAAGGGTAGGCTATAGCCTTTGGGCGTTGGGCTGGCGAAGTTCGTCCGCCGGACTCGGAATGGGGCGAAACTTTGCGTGCCCCCTCCGTGTGCCAAAAATAAGCCATGGGCACAGCGGCGCCCAAAAACGAGCGCCCGAAGTCCGGGGCCCCAAGTTCGTCCAGCGGAAAAATGCCCAAAAAAGGGTGGGCAATAGCCTTTGGGCGTGGGGCTGGCGAAGTTCGTCCGCCGGACTCGGAATGGGGCGAGACTTTGCGTGCCCCCTCCGTGTGCCAAAAATAGGCCATGGGCAAAGCGGCGCCCAAAAACGAGCGCCCGAAGTCCGGGGCCCCAAGTTCGTCCAGCGGAAAAATGCCCAAAAAACGGTGGGCTATAGCCTTGGGGCGTGGGGCTGGCGAAGTTCGTCCGCCGGACTCGGAATGGGCCGAGACTTTGCGTGCCCCCTCCGTGTCCAAAAATAGGCCGCGGGCACATCCGCGCCGAAAAACGAGCGCCCGAAGTCCGGGGCCCCAAGTTTGTCCAGCGGAAAAATGCCCAAAAAAGGGTGGGCTATAGCCTTTGGGCGTGGGGCTGGCGAAGTTCGTCCGCCGGACTCGGAATGGAGCGAGACTTTGCGTGCCCCCTCCGTGTGCCAAAAATAGGACGCGGGCACAGCGGCACCCAAAAACAAGCTCCCGAAGTCCGGGGCCCCAAGTTCGTCCAGCGGAAAAATGCCCAAAAAAGGGTGGGCTATAGCCTTTGGGCGTGGGGCTGGCGAAGTTCGTCCGCCGGACTCGGAATGGGGCGAGACTTTCCGTGCCCCCTCCGTGTGCCAAAAATAGGCCATGGGCACAGCGGCGCCCAAAAACGAGCGCCCGAAGCCCGGGGCCCCAAGTTCGTCCAGCGGAAAAATGCCCAAAAAACGGTGGGCTATAGCCTTGGGGCGTGGGCCTGGCGAAGTTCGTCCGCCGGACTCCGAATGGGGCGAGACTTTGTGTGCCCCCTCCATGTGCCAAAAATAGGCCGCGGGCACAGCCGCGCCCAAAAACGAGCGCCCAAAGTCCGGTGCCCCAAGTTCGTCCAGTGGAAAAATACGCAAAAAAGGGTGGGCTATAGCCTTTGGGCGTGGGGCTGGCGAAGTTCGTCCGCCGGACTCGGAATGGGCCGAGACTTTTCGTGCCCACTCCATGTGCCAAAAATAGGCCGCGGGCACAGCGGCGCCCAAAAACGAGAGCCCGAAGTCCGGGGCCCCAAGTTCGTGCAGTGGAAAAATGCCCAAAAAACGGTGGGCTATAGCCTTGGGGCGTGGGGCTGGCGAAGTTCGTCCGCCGGACTCGGAATTGGGCGAGACTTTGCGTACCCCGTCCGTGTGCCAAAAATAGGCCGCGGGCACAGCCGCGCCCAAAAACGAGCGCCCGAAGTGTGGTGCCCCAAGTTCGTCCATTGGAAAAATGCCCAAAAAAGGGTGGGCTATAGCCTTTGGGTGTGGGGCTGGCAAAGTTTGTCCGCCGGACTCGGAATGGGGCGAGACTTTGCGTGCCCCCTCCGTGTGCCAAAAATAGGCCATGGGCACAGCGGCGCCCAAAAACGAGCGCCCGAAGCCCGGGGCCCCAAGTTCGTCCAGCGGAAAAATGCCCAAAAAAGGGTGGGCTATAGCCTTTGGGCGTGGGGCTGGCAAAGTTCGTCCGCCGGACTCGGAATGGGGCGAGACTTTGCGTGCCCCCTCCGTGTGTCAAAAATAGGCCATGGGCACAGCGGCGCCCGAAAACGAGCACCCGAAGTCCGGGGCCCCAAGTTCGTCCAGCGGAAAAATGCCCAAAAAACGGTGGGCTATAGCCTTGGGGCGTGGGGCTGGCGAAGTTCGTCCGCCGGACACGGAATGGGCCGAAACTTTGCGTGCCCCCTCCGTGTGCCAAAAATAGGCCATGGGCACAGCGGCGCCCAAAAACGAGCGCCCGAAGCCCGGGGCCCCAAGTTCGTCCAGCGGAAAAATGCCCAAAAAAGGGTGGGCTATAGCCTTTGGGCGTGGGGCTGGCGAAGTTCATCCGCCGGACTCGGAATGGGCCGAGACTTTGCGTGCCCCCTCCGTGTGCCAAAAATAGGCCGCGGGCACAACGGCGCCCAAAAACGAGCCCCCGAAGTCCGGGGCCCCAAGTTCGTCCAGCGGAAAATGCCCAAAAAAGGGTGGGCTATAGCCTTTGGGCGTGGGGCTGGCGAAGTTCGTCCGCCGGACTCGGAATGGGGTGAGACTTTGCGTGCCCCCTCCGTGTGCCAAAAATAGGCCGCGGGCACAGCCGCGCCCAAAAACGAGCGCCCGAAGCCCGGTGCCCCAAGTTCGTCCAGCGGAAAAATGCCCAAAAAAGGGTGGGCTATAGCCTTTGGGCGTGGGGCTGGCGAAGTTCGTCCGCCGGCCTCGGAATGGGGCGAGACTTTGCGTGCCCCCTCCGTTTGCCAAAAATAGGCCATGGGCACAGCGGCGCCTAAAAACGAGCGCCCGAAGTCCGGGGCCCCAAGTTCGTCCAGCGGAAAAATGCCCAAAAAACGGTGGGCTATAGCCTTGGGGCGTGGGGCTGGCGAAGTTCGTCCGCCGGACTCGGAATGGGACGAGACTTTGCGTGCCCCCTCCGTCTGCAAAAATAGGCCGCGGGCACAGCCGCGCCCAAAAACGAGCGCCCGAAGTCCGGGGCCCCAAGTTCGTCCAGCGGAAAAATGCCCAAAAAACGGTGGGCTATAGCCTTTGGGCGTGGGGCTGGCGAAGTTCGTCCGCCGGACTCGGAATGGGGCGAGACTTTGCGTGCCCCCTCCGTGTGCCAAAAATAGGCCATGGGCACAGCGGCGCCCAAAAACGAGCGCCCGAAGTCCGGGGCCCCAAGTTCGTCCAGCGGAAAAATGCCCAAAAAACGGCGGGCTATAGCCTTGGGGCGTGGGGCTGGCGAAGTTCGTCCTCCGGACACCGAATGGGCCGAGACTTTGCGTGCCCCCTCCGTGTGCCAAAAATAGGCCATGGGCACAGCGGCGCCCAAAAACGAGGGCCCGAAGCCCGGGGCCCCAAGTTCGTCCAGCGGAAAAATGCCCAAAAAACGGTGGGCTATAGCCTTGGGGCGTGGGGCTGGCGAAGTTCGTCCGCCGGACTCGGAATGGGACGAGACTTTGCGTGCCCCCTCCGTGTGCCAAAAATATGCCGCGGGCACAGCAGCGTCCAAAAACGAGCGCCCGAAGTCCGGGGCCCCAAGTTCGTCCAGCGGAAAAATGCCCAACAAAGGGTGGGCTATAGCCTTTGGGCGTGGGGCTGGCGAAGTTCGTCCGCCGGACTCGGAATGGGGCGAGACTTTGCGTGCCCCCTCCGTGTGCCAAAAATAAGCCATGGGCACAGCGGTGCCCAAAAACAAGCGCCCGAAGTCCGGGGCCCCATGTTCGTCCAGCGGAAAAATGCCCAAAAAACGGTGGGCTATAGCCTTGGGGCGTCGGGCTGGTGAAGTTCGTCCGCCGGACTCGGAATGGGGCGAGACTTTGCGTGCCCCCTCCGTGTGCCAAAAATAGGCCACGGGCACAGCGGCGCCCAAAAACGAGCGCCCGAAGCCCGGGGCCCCAAGTTCGTCCAGCGGAAAAATGCTCAAAAAAGGGTGGGCTATAGCCTTTGGGCGTGGGGCTGGCGAAGTTCGTCCGCCGGACTCGGAATGGGGCGAGACTTTGCGTGCCCCCTCCGTGTGCCAAAAATAGGCCATGGGCACAGCGGAGCCCAAAAACTAGCGCCCGATGTCCGGGGCCCCAAGTTCGTCCAGCGGAAAAATGCTCAAAAAAGGGTGGGCTATAGGCTTGGGGCGTCGGGCTGGCGAAGTTCGTCCGCCGGACTCGGAATGGGGCGAGACTTTGCGTGCCCCCTCCGTGTGCCAAAAATAGGCCACGGGCACAGCGGCGCCCAAAAACGAGCGCCCGAAGCCCGGGGCCCCAAGTTCGTCCAGCGGAAAAATGCTCAAAAAAGGGTGGGCTATAGCCTTTGGGCGTGGGGCTGGCGAAGTTCGTCCGCCGGACTCGGAATGGGGCGAGACTTTGCGTGCCCCCTCCATGTGCCAAAAATAGGCCATGGGCACAGCGGCTCCCAAAAACTAGCGCCCGATGTCCGGGGCCCCAAGTTCATCCAGCGGAAAAATGCCCAAAAAACGGTGGGCTATAGCCTTGGGGCGTAGGGCTGGCGAAGTTCGTCCGCCGGACTCGGAATGGGGCGAGACTTTGCGTGCCCCCTCCGTGTGCCAAAAATAGGCCACGGGCACAGCGGCGCCCAAAAACGAGCGCCCGAAGCCCGGGGCCCCAAGTTCGTCCAGCGGAAAAATGCTAAAAAAAGGGTGGGCTATAGCCTTTGGGCGTGGGGCTGGCGAAGTTCGTCCGCCGGACTCGGAATGGGGCGAGACTTTGCGTGCCCCCTCCGTGTGCCAAAAATTGGCCATGGGCACAGCGGCGCCCAAAAACTAGCGCCCGATGTCCGGGGCCCCAAGTTCGTCCAGCGGAAAAATGCTCAAAAAAGGGTGGGCTATAGGCTTGGGGCGTCGGGCTGGCGAAGTTCGTCCGCCGGACTCGGAATGGGGCGAGACTTTGCGTGCCCCCTCCGTGTGCCAAAAATAGGCCGCGGGCACAGCGGCGCCCAAAAACGAGCGCCCGAAGTCCGGGGCCCCAAGTTCGTCCATCGGAAAAATGCCCAAAAAACGGTGGGCTATAGCCTTGGGGCGTGGGGCTGGCGAAGTTCGTCCGCCGGGCTCGGAATGGGGCGAGACTTTGCTTGGCCCCTCCGTGTGCCAAAAATAGGCCGCGGGCACAGCCGCGTCCAAACACGAGCGCCCGAAGTCCGGTGCCCCAAGTTCGTCCAGCGGAAAAATGTCCAAAAAAGGGTGGGCTATAGCCTTTGGGCGTGGGGCTGGCGAAGTTCGTCCGCCGGACTCGGAATGGGCCGAGACTTTGCGTGCCCCCTCCGTGTGCCAAAAATAGGCCGCGGGCACAGCCGCGCCCAAAAACGAGTGCCCAAAGTCCGGGGCCCCAAGTTCGTCCAGCGGAAAAATGCCCAAAAAAGGGTGGGTTATAGCCTTTGGGCGTGGGGCGGGCGAAGTTCGTCCGCCGGACTCGGAATGGGGCGAGACTTTGCGTGCCCCCTCCGTGTGCCAAAAATAGGCCATGGGCACAGCGGCGCCCAAAAACTAGCGCCCGATGTCCGGGGCCCCAAGTTCGTCCAGCGGAAAAATGCTCAAAAAAGGGTGGGCTATAGGCTTGGGGCGTCGGGCTGGCGAAGTTCGTCCGCCGGACTCGGAATGGGGCGAGACATTGCGTGCCCCCTCCGTGTGCCAAAAATAGGCCACGGGCACAGCGGCGCCCAAAAACGAGCGCCCGAAGCCCGGGGCCCCAAGTTCGTCCATCGGAAAAATGCCCAAAAAACGGTGGGCTATAGCCTTGGGGCGTGGGGCTGGCGAAGTTCGTCCGCCGGGCTCGGAATGGGGCGAGACTTTGCTTGGCCCCTCCGTGTGCCAAAAATAGGCAATGGGCACAGCGGCGCCCAAACACGAGCGCCCGAAGTCCGGTGCCCCAAGTTCGTCCAGCGGAAAAATGTCCAAAAAAGGGTGGGCTATAGCCTTTGGGCGTGGGGCTGGCGAAGTTCGTCCGCCGGACTCGGAATGGGCCGAGACTTTGCGTGCCCCCTCCATGTGCCAAAAATAGGCCGCGGGCACAGCCGCGCCCAAAAACGAGTGCCCAAAGTCCGGGGCCCCAAGTTCGTCCAGCGGAAAAATGCCCAAAAAAGGGTGGGTTATAGCCTTTGGGCGTGGGGCGGGCGAAGTTCGTCCGCCGGACTCGGAATGGGGCGAGACTTTGCGTGCCCCCTCCGTGTGCCAAAAATAGGCCATTGGCACAGCGGCGCCCAAAAACGAGCGCCCGAAGTCCGGGGCCCCAAGTTCGTCCAGCGGAAAAATGCCCAAAAGACGGTGGGCTATATCCTTCGGGCGTGGGGCTGGCGAAGTTCGTCCGCCAGACTCGGAATGGGGCGAGACTTTGCGTACCCCCTCCGTGTGCCAAAAATAGGCCGCGGGCACAGCGGCGCCCAAAAACGAGCGCCCGAAGTCCGGGGCCCCAAGTTCGTCCAGCGGAAAAATGCCCAAAAAACGGTGGGCTATAGCCTTGGGGCGTGGGGCTGGCGAAGTTCGTCCGCCGGACTCGGAATGGGGCGAGACTTTGCGTGCCCCCTCCGTGTGCCAAAAATAGGCCGCGGGCACAGCGGTGCCCAAAAACGAGCGCCCGAAGTCCGGTGCCCCAAGTTCATCCAGCGGAAAAATCCCAAAAAACGGTGGGCTATAGCCTTGGGGCGTGGGGCTGGCGAAGTTCGTCCGCCGGACTCGGAATGGGGCGAGACTTTGCGTGCCCCCTCCGTGTGCCAAAAATAGGCCGCGGGCACAGCGGCTCCCAAAAACGAGCGCCCCAAGTCCGGGGCCCCAAGTTCGTCCAGCGGAAAAATGCCCAAAAAACGGTGGGCTATAGCCTTGGGGCGTGGGGCTGGCGAAGTTCGTCCGCCGGACTCGGAATGGGGCGAGACTTTGCGTGCCCCCTCCGTGTGCCAAAAATAGGCCGCGGGCACAGCCGCACCCAAAAACGAGCGCCCGAAGTCCGGTGCCCCAAGTTCGTCCAGCGGAAAAATGCCCAAAAAAGGGTGGGCTATAGCCTTTGGGCGTGGGGCTGGCGAAGTTCGTCCGCCGGACTCGGAATGGGGTGAGACTTTTCGTGCCCCCTCCGTGTGTCAAAAATAGGCCATGGGCACAGCGGCGCCCAAAAACGAGCGCCCGATGTCCTGGGCCACAAGTTCATCCAGCGGAAAAATACCCAAAAAACGGTGGGCTATAGCCTTGGGGCGTGGGGCTGGCGAAGTTCGTCCGCCGGACTCGGAATGGGGCGAGACTTTGCGTGCCCCCTCCGTGTGCCAAACATAGGCCATGGGCACAGCGGCGTCCAAAAACGAGCGCCCGAAGCCCGGGGCCCCAAGTTCGTCCAGCGGAAAATTGCCCAAAAAACGGTGGGCTATAGCATTGGGGCGTGGGGCTGGCGAAGTTCGTCCGCCGGACTCGGAATGGGGAGAGACTTTGCGTGCCCCCTCCGTGTGCCAAAAATAGGCCGCGGGCACAGCGGCGTCCAAAAAGGAGCGCCCGAAGCCCGGGGCCCCAAGTTCGTCCAGCGGAAAAATGCCCAAAAAACGGTGGGCTATAGCCTTGGGGCGTGGGGCTGGCGAAGTTCGACCGCCGGACTCGGAATGGGGAGAGACTTTGCGTGCCCCCTCCGTGTGCCAAAAATAGGCCGCGGGCACAGCGGCGCCCAAAAAGGAGCGCCCGAAGCCCGGGGCCCCAAGTTCGTCCAGCGGAAAAATGCCCAAAAAAGGGTGGGCTATAGCCTTTGGGCGTGGGGCTGGCGAAGTTCGTCCGCCGGACTCGGAATGGGACGAGACTTTGCGTGCCCCCTCCGTGTGCCAAAAATAGGCCATGGGCACAACGACGCTCAAAAACGAGCGTCCGAAGTCCGGGGTCCCAAGTTCGTCCAGCGGAAAAATGCCCAAAAAACGGTGGGCTATAGCCTTGGGGCGTGGGGCTGGCGAAGTTCGTCCGCCGGACTCGGAATGGGGCGAGACTTTGCGTGCCCCCTCCGTGTGCCAAAAATAGGCCAGGGGCACAGCGGCGCCCAAAAACGAGCGCCCGAAGTCCTGGGCCCCAAGTTCGTCCATCGGAAAAATGCCCAAAAAACGGTGGGCTATAGCCTTGGGGCGTGGGGCTGGCGAAGTTCGTCCGCCGGGCTCGGAATGGGGCGAGACTTTGCTTGGCCCCTCCGTGTGCCAAAAATAGGCCGCGGGCACAGCCGCGTCCAAACACGAGCGCCCGAAGTCCGGTGCCCCAAGTTCGTCCAGCGGAAAAATGTCCAAAAAAGGGTGGGCTATAGCCTTTGGGCGTGGGGCTGGCGAAGTTCGTCCGCCGGACTCGGAATGGGCCGAGACTTTGCGTGCCCCCTCCGTGTGCCAAAAATAGGCCGCGGGAACAGCCGCGCCCAAAAACGAGTGCCCAAAGTCCGGGGCCCCAAGTTCGTCCAGCGTTAAAATGCCCAAAAAAGGGTGGGCTATAGCCTTTGGGCGTGGGGCTGGCGAAGTTCGTCCGCCGGACTCGGAATGGGACGAGACTTTGCGTGCCCCCTCCGTGTGCCAAAAATAGGCCATGGGCACAACGGCGCCCAAAAACAAGCGCCCGAAGTCCGGGGCCCCAAGTTCGTCCAGCGGAAAAATGCCCAAAAAAGTGTGGGCTATAGCCTTTGGGCGTGGGGCTGGCGAAGTTCGACCGCCGGACTCGGAATGGGGAGAGACTTTGCGTGCCCCCTCCGTGTGCCAAAAATAGGCCGCGGGCACAGCGGCGCCCAAAAAGGAGCGCCCGAAGCCCGGGGCCCCAAGTTCGTCCAGCGGAAAAATGCCCAAAAAACGGTGGGCTATAGCCATGGGGCGTGGGGCTGGCGAAGTTCGTCCGCCGGACTCGGAATGGGCCGAGACTTTGCGTGCCCCCTCCGTGTGCCAAAAATAGGCCGCGGGCACAGCCGCGCCCAAAAACGAGCGCCCGAAGTCCGGGGCCCCAAGTTCGTCCAGCGGAAAAATGCCCAAAAAAGAGTGGGCTATAGCCTTTGGGCGTGGGGCTGGCGAAGTTCGTCCGCCGGACTCGGAATGGGACGAGACTTTGCGTGCCCCCTCCGTGTGCCAAAAATAGGCCATTGGCACAACGGCGCTCAAAAACGAGCGTCCGAAGTCCGGGGTCCCAAGTTCGTCCAGCGGAAAAATGCCCAAAAAACGGTGGGCTATAGCCTTGGGGCGTGGGGCTGGCGAAGTTCGTCCGCCGGACTCGGAATGGGGCGAGACTTTGCGTGCCCCCTCCGTGTGCCAAAAATAGGCCATGGGCACAGCGGCGCCCAAAAACGAGCGCCCGAAGTCCTGGGCCCCAAGTTCGTCCAGCGGAAAAATACCCAAAAAACGGTGGGCTATAGCCTTGGGGCGTGGGGCTGGCGAAGTTCGTCCGCCGGACTCGGAATGGGGCGAGACTTTGCGTGCCCCCTCCGTGTGCCAAAAATAGGCCATGGGCACAGCGGCACCCAAAAACGAGCGCCCGAAGCCCGGGGCCCCAAGTTCGTCCAGCGGAAAATTGCCCAAAAAACGGTGGGCTATAGCCTTGGGGCGTGGGGCTGGCGAAGTTCGTCCGCCGGACTCGGAATGGGGAGAGACTTTGCGTGCCCCCTCCGTGTGCCAAAAATAGGCCGCGGGCACAGCGGCGTCCAAAAAGGAGCGCCCGAAGCCCGGGGCCCCAAGTTCGTCCAGCGGAAAAATGCCCAAAAAACGGTGGGCTATAGCCATGGGGCGTGGGGCTGGCGAAGTTCGTCCGCCGGACTCGGAATGGGCCGAGACTTTACGTGCCGCCTCCGTGTGCCAAAAATAGGCCGCGGGCACAGCCGCGCCCAAAAACGAGCGCCCGAAGTCCGGGGCCCCAAGTTCGTCCAGCGTTAAAATGCCCAAAAAAGGGTGGGCTATAGCCTTTGGGCGTGGGGCTGGCGAAGTTCGTCCGCCGGACTCGGAATGGGACGAGACTTTGCGTGCCCCCTCCGTGTGCCAAAAATAGGCCATGGGCACAACGGCGCCCAAAAACAAGCGCCCGAAGTCCGGGGCCCCAAGTTCGTCCAGCGGAAAAATGCCCAAAAAAGTGTGGGCTATAGCCTTTGGGCGTGGGGCTGGCGAAGTTCGTCCGCCGGACTCGGAATGGGGCGAGACTTTGCGCGCCCCCTCCATGTGCCAAAAATAGGCCATGGGCACAGCAGCGACCAAAAACGAGCGCCCGATGTCCGGGGCCCCAAGTTCGTCCAGCGGAAAAATGCGCAAAAAGGGTGGGCTATAGCCTTTGGGCGTGGGGCTGGCGAAGTTCGTCCACCGGACTCGGAATGGGGCGAGACTTTGCGTGCCCCCTCCGTGTGCCAAAAATAGGCCGCGGCCACAGCGGCGCCCAAAAACGAGCGCCCGTAGCCCGGGGCCCCAAGTTCGTCCAGCGGAAAATTGCCCAAAAAACGGTGGGCTATAGCCTTGGGGCGTGGGGCTGGCGAAGTTCGACCGCCGGACTCGGAATGGGGAGAGACTTTGCGTGCCCCCTCCGTGTGCCAAAAATAGGCCGCGGGCACAGCGGCGCCCAAAAAGGAGCGCCCGAAGCCCGGGGCCCCAAGTTCGTCCAGCGGAAAAATGCCCAAAAAACGGTGGGCTATAGCCATGGGGCGTGGGGCTGGCGAAGTTCGTCCGCCGGACTCGGAATGGGCCGAGACTTTGCGTGCCCCCTCCGTGTGCCAAAAATAGGCCGCGGGCACAGCCGCGCCCAAAAAGAGCGCCCGAAGTCCGGGGCCCCAAGTTCGTCCAGCGGAAAAATGCCCAAAAAAGGGTGGGCTATAGCCTCTGGGCGTGGGGCTGGCGAAGTTCGTCCGCCGGACTCGGAATGGGACGAGACTTTGCGTGCCCCCTCCGTGTGCCAAAAATAGGCCATGGGCACAACGGCGATCAAAAACGAGCGTCCGAAGTCCGGGGTCCCAAGTTCGTCCAACGGAAAAATGCCCAAAAAACGGTGGGCTATAGCCTTGGGGCGTGGGGCTGGCGAAGTTCGTCCGCCGGACTCGGAATGGGGCGAGACTTTACGTACCCCCTCCGTATGCCAAAAATAGGCCGCGGGCAAAGCCGCGCTTAAAAACGAGCGCCCGAAGTCCGGTGTCCCAAGTTCGTCCAGCGGAAAAATGCCCAAAAAAGGGTGGGCTATAGCCTTTGGGCGTGGGGCTGGCGAAGTTCGTCCGCCGGACTCGGAATGGGGCGAGACTTTGCGTGCCCCCTCCGTGTGCCAAAAATAGGCCATGGGCACAGCGGCGCCCAAAAACGAGCGCCCGAAGTCCGGGGCCCCAAGTTCGTCCAGCGGAAAAATGCCCAAAAAACGGTGGGCTATAGCCTTGGGGCGTGGGGCTGGCGAAGTTCGTCCGCCGGACTCGGAATGGGGCGAGACTTTTCGTGCCCCCTCCGTGTGCCAATAAAAGGCCGCGGGCACAGCCGCGCCCAAAAACGAGCGCCCGAAGCCCGGTGCCCCAAGTTCGTCCAGCGGAAAAATGCCCAAAAAAGGGTGGGCTATTGCCTTTGGGCGTGGGGCTGGCGAAGTTCGTCCGCCGGACTCCGAATGGGGCAAGACTTTGCGTGCCCCCTCCGTGTGCCAAAAATAGGCCATGGGCACAGCGGGGCCCAAAAACGAGCGCCCGAAGTCCCGGGGTCCAAGTTCGTCCAGCGGAAAAATGCCCAAAAAAGTGTGGGCTATAGCCTTTGGGTGTGGGGCTGGCGAAGTTCGTCCGCCGGACTCGGAATGGGGCGAGACTTTGCGCGCCCCCTCCGTGTGCCAAAAATAGGCCGCGGGCACAGCGGCGCCCAAAAACGAGCGCCCGAAGCCCGGGGCCCCAAGTTCGTCCAGCGGAAAAATGCCCAAAAAACGGTGGGCTATAGCCTTGGGGCGTGGGGCTGGCGAAGTTCGTCCGCCGGACTCGGAATGGGGCGAGACTTTGCGTGCCCCCTCCGTGCGCCAAAAATAGGCCATGGGAACAGCGGCGCCCAAAAACGAGCGCCCGAAGTCCGGGGCCCCAAGTTCGTCCAGCGGAAAAATGCCCAAAACACGTTGGGCTATAGCCTTGGGCCATGGGCCTGGCGAAGTTCGTCTGCCGGACTCGGAATGGGGGGAGATTTTGCGTGCCCCGTCCGTGTGCCAAAAATAGGCCGCGGGCACAGCGGCGCCCAAAAACGAGCGCCCGAAGTCCGGGGCCCCAAGTTCGTCCAGCGGAAAAATGCCCAAAAAATGGTGGGCCATAGCCTTGGGGCGTGGGGCTGGCGAAGTTCGTCCGCCGGACTCGGAATGGGGCGAGACTTTGCGTGCCCCCTCCGTGTGCCAAAAATAGGCCGCGGGCACAGCCACGCCCAAAAACGAGCGCCCGAAGCCCGGGGCCCCAAGTTCGTCCTGCGGAAAAATGCCCAAAAAACAGTGGGCTAAAGCCTTGGGGCGTGGGGCTGGCGAAGTTCGTCCTCCAGACTCGGAATGGGGCGAGACTTTGCATGCCCCCTCCGTTTGCCAAAAATAGGCCATGTGCACAGCAGCGCCCAAAAACGAGCGCCCGAAGTCCGGTACCCCAAGTTCGTCCAGCGGAAAAATGCCCAAAAAACGGTGGGCTATAGCCTTGGGGCGTGGGGCGGGCGAAGTTCGTCCGCCGGACTCGGAATGGGCCGAGACTTTGCGTGCCCCCTCCGTGTGCCAAAAATAAGCCGCGGGCACAGCAGGGCCCAAAAACGAGCGCCCGAAGCCCGGGGCCCCAAGTTCATCCAGCGGAAAAATGCCCAAAAAAGGGTGGGCTATAGCCTTTGGGCGTAGGGCTGGCGAAGTTCGTCCGCCGGACTTGGAATGGGCCGAGACTTTGCGTGCCCCCTCCGTGTGCCAAAAATAAGCCGCGGGCACAGCCGGGCCAAAAACGAGCGCCCGAAGTCCGGGGCCCCAAGTTCGTCCAGCGGAAAAATGCCCAAAAAAGGGTGGGCTATAGCCTTTGGGCGTAGGGCTGGCGAAGTTTGTCTGCTGGACTTGGAATGGGGTGAGACATTGCGTGCCCCCTCCGTGTGACAAAAATAGGCCATGGGCACAGCGGCGCCCAAAAACGAGCGCCCGAAGTCCGGGGCCCCAGGTTCGTCCAGCGGAAAAATGCCCAAAAAAGGGTGGGCTATAGCCTTGGGGCGTGGGGCGGGCGAAGTTCGTCCGCCGGACTCGGAATGGGCCGAGACTTTGCGTGCCCCCTCCGTGTGCTAAAAATAGGCCACGGGCACAGCCGTACCCAAAAACGAGCGCCCGAAGCCCGGGGCCCCAAGTTCGTCCGGCGGAAAAATGCCCAAAAAAGGGTGGGCTATAGCCTTTGGGCGTGGGGCTGGCGAAGTTCGTCCGCCGGACTCGGAATGGGACGAGACTTTGCGTGCCCCCTCCGTGTGCCAAAAATAGGCCGCGGACACAGCGGCGCCCTAAAACGAGCGCCCGAAGTCTGGGGCCCCAAGTTCGTCCAGCGGAAAAATGCCCAAAAAACGGTGGGCTATAGCCTTGGGGCGTGGGGCTGGCGAAGTTCGTCCGCCGGACTCGGAATGGGTCGAGACTTTGCGTGCCCCCTCCGTGTGCCAAAAATAGGGCGCGGGCACAGCCGCGCCCAAAAACGAGCGCCCTAAGTCCGGGGCCCCAAGTTCGTCCAGCGGAAAAATGCCCAAAAAAGGGTGGGCTATAGCCTTTGGGCGTGGGGCTGGCGAAGTTCGTCCGCCGGACTCGGAATGGGGCGAGACTTTGCGTGCCCCCTCCGTGTGCCAAAAATAGGCCATGGGCACA
This sequence comes from Citrus australasica, assembly GCA_029618585.1. NCBI lineage: Eukaryota > Viridiplantae > Streptophyta > Magnoliopsida > Sapindales > Rutaceae > Citrus > Citrus australasica. The sequence continues at coordinate 11,159 of JARCIV010000215.1, read as the reverse complement.
GCGGCCTTCAAAAACGATAGCCCGAAGTCCGGGGCCCCAAGTTCGTCCAGCGGAAAAATGCCCAAAAAACGGTGGGCTATAGCCTTGGGGCGTGGGGCTGGCGAAGTTCGTCCGCCGGACTCGGAATGGGCCGAGACTTTGCATGCCCCCTCCGTGTGCCAAAAATAGGCCATGGGCACAGTGGCGACCAAAAACGAGCGCCCGAAGCCCGGGGCCTCAAGTTCGTCCAGCGGAAAAATGACCAAAAAACGGTGGGCTATAGCCTTGGGGCGTGGGGCTGGCGAAGTTCGTCCGCCGGACTCGGAATGGGGCGAGACTTTGCGTGCCCCCACCATGTGCCAAAAATAGGCCGCGGGCACAGCGACGACCAAAAACGAGCGCCCGAAGTCTGGGGCCCCAAGTTCGTCCAGCGGAAAAAACGCCCAAAAAAGGGTGGGCTATAGCTTTTGGGCGTGGGGCTGGCGAAGTTCGTCCGCCGGACTCGGAATGGGGCGAGACTTTGCGTGCCCCCTCCGTGTGCCAAAAATAGGCCATGGGCACACCGGCGCCCAAAAACGAGCGCCCGAAGTCCGGGGCCCCAAGTTCGTCCAGCGGAAAAATGCCCAAAAAACGGTGGGCTATAGCCTTGGGGCGTGGGGCTGGCGAAGTTCGTCCGCCGGACTCGGAATGGGCCGAGACTTTGCATGCCCCCTCCGTGTGCCAAAAATAGGCCATGGGCACAGCGGCGACCAAAAACGAGCGCCCGAAGCCCGGGGCCCCAAGTTCGTCCAGCGGAAAAATGCCCAAAAAACGGTGGGCTATAGCCTTGGGGCGTGGGGCTGGCGAAGTTCGTCCGCCGGACTCGGAATGGGGCGAGACTTTGCGTGCCCCCACCATGTGCCAAAAATAGGCCGCGGGCACAGCGACGCCCAAAAACGAGCGCCCGAAGTCTGGGGCCCCAAGTTCGTCCAGCGGAAAAATGCCCAAAAAAGGGTGGGCTATAGCCTTTGGGCGTGGGGCTGGCGAAGTTCGTCCGCCGGACTCGGAATGGGGCGAGAATTTGCGTGCCCCCTCCGTGTGCCAAAAATAGGCCATTGGCACAGCGGTGCCCAAAAACGAGCGCCCGAAGTCCGGGGCCCCAAGTTCGTCCTGCGGAAAAATGCCCAAAAAAGGGTGGGCTATAGCCTTTGGGCGTGGGGCTGGCGAAGTTCGTCCGCCGGACTCGGAATGGGGCGAGAATTTGCGTGCCCCCTCCGTGTGCCAAAAATAGCCCATGGGCACAGCGGCGCCCAAAAACGAGCGCCCGAAGTCCGGGGCCCCAAGTTCGTCCAGCGGAAAAATGGCCAAAAAACGGTGGGCTATAGCCTTGGGGCGTGGGGCTGGCGAAGTTCGTCCGCCGGACTCGGAATGGGGCGAGACTTTGCGTGCCCCCTCCGTGTGACAAAAATAGCCCGCGGGCACAGCCGCGTCCAAAAACGAGCGCCCGAAGCCCGGGGCCCCAAGTTCGTCCTGCGGAAAAATGCCCAAAAAACGGTGGGCTATAGCCTTTGGGCGTGGGACTGGCGAAGTTCGTCCGCCGGACTCGGAATGGGCCGAGACTTTGCGTGCCCCCTCCGTGTGCCAAAAATAGGCCGCGGGCACAGCGGCGCCCAAAAACGAGCGCCCGAAGTCCGGGGCCACAAGTTCGTCCAGCGGAAAATTGCCCAAAAAACGGTGGGCTATAGCCTTGGGGCGTGGGCTGGCGAAGTTCGTCCGTCGGACTCGGAATGGGGAGAGAATTTGCGTGCCCCCTCCGTGTGCCAAAAATAGGCCATGGGCACAGCGGCGCCCAAAAACGAGCGCCCGAAGTCCGGGTCCCCAAGTTCGTCCAGCGGAAAAATGCCCGAAAAACGGTGGGCTATAGCCTTGGGGCGTGGGGCTGGCGAAGTTCGTCCGCCGGACTCGGAATGGGCTGAGACTTTGCGTGCCCCCTCCGTGTGCCAAAAATAGGCCGCGGGCACAGCCGCGCCCAAAAACGAGCGCCCGAAGTCCGGGGCCCCAAGTTCGTCCAGCGGAAAAATGCCCAAAAAAGGGTGGGCTATAGCCTTGGGGCGTGGGGCGGGCAAAGTTCATCCGCCGGACTCGGAATGGGCCGAGACTTTGCGTGCCCCCTCCGTGTGCCAAAAATAGGCCGCGGGCACAGCCGTACCCAAAAACGAGCGCCCGAAGTCCGGGGCCCCAAGTTCGTCCAGCGGAAAAATGCCCAAAAAAGGGTGGGCTATAGCCTTTGGGCGTAGGGCTGGCCAAGTTCGTCCTGCGGAAAAATGCCCAAAAAGGGGGTGGGCTATAGCCTTGGGGCGTGCGGCTGGCGAGGTTCGTCCGCCGGACTCGGAATGGGCCGAGACTTTGCCCACCCCCTCCCCGCGACAAAAATAGGCCGCGGGCACGGCCACGCCCAAAAAAGAGCAGCCGAACCCCTTGGCGCCAAGTTCGTCCTGCGGAAAAATGCCCAAAAAGGGAGTGGGCTATAGCCTTGGGGCGTGGGGCTGGCGAGGTTCGTCCGCCGGACTCGGAATGGGCCGAGACTTTACCCACCCCCTCCCCGCGACAAAAATAGGCCCCGGGCACGGTCGCGCCCAAAAAAGAGCAGCCGAACCCCTTAGCGCCAAGTTCGTCCTGCGGAAAAATGCCCAAAAAGGGGGTGGGCTATAGCCTTGGGGCGTGGGGCTGGCGAGGTTCGTCCGCCGGACTCGGAATGGGCCGAGACTTTGCCCACCCCCTCCCCGAGACAAAAATAGGCCCCGGGCACGGCCGCGCCCAAAAAAGAGCAGCCGAACCCCTTGGCGCCAAGTTCGTCCTGCGGAAAAATGCCCAAAAAGGGGGTGGGCTATAGCCTTGGGGCGTGGGGCTGGCGAGGTTCGTCCGCCGGACTCGGAATGGGCCGAGACTTTACCCACCCCCTCCCCGCGACAAAAATAGGCCCCGGGCACGGCCGCGCCCAAAAAAGAGCAGCCGAACCCCTTGGCGCCAAGTTCGTCCTGCGGAAAAATGCCCAAAAAGGGGGTGGGCTATAGCCTTGGGGCGTGGGGCTGGCGAGGTTCGTCCGCCGGACTCGGAATGGGCCGAGACTTTGCCCACCCCCTCCCCGCGACAAAAATAGGCCCCGGGCACGGCCGCGCCCAAAAAAGAGCAGCCGAACCCCTTGGCGCCAAGTTCGTCCTGCGGAAAAATGCCCAAAAAGGGGGTGGGCTATAGCCTTGGGGCGTGGGGCTGGCGAGGTTCGTCCGCCGGACTCGGAATGGGCCGAGACTTTGCCCACCCCCTCCCCGCGACAAAAATAGCCCGCGGGCACGGCCGCGCCCAAAAAAGAGCAGCCGAACCCCTTGGCGCCAAGTTCGTCCTCCGGAAAAATGCCCAAAAAGGGGGTGGGCTATAGCCTTGGGGCACGGGGCTGGCGAGGTTCGTCCGCCGGACTCGGAATGGGCCGAGACTTTGCCCACCCCCTCCCCGCGACAAAAATAGGCCCCGGGCACGGCCGCGCCCAAAAAAGAGCAGCCGAACCCCTTGGCGCCAAGTTCGTCCTGCGGAAAAATGCCCAAAAAGGGGGTGGGCTATAGCCTTGGGGCGTGGGGCTGGCGAGGTTCGTCCGCCGGACTCGGAATGGGCCGAGACGTTACCCACCCCCTCCCCGCGACAAAAATAGGCCCCGGGCACGGCCGCGCCCAAAAAAGAGCAGCCGAACCCCTTGGCGCCAAGTTCGTCCTGCGGAAAAATGCCCAAAAAGGGGGTGGGCTATAGCCTTGGGGCGTGGGGCTGGCGAGGTTCGTCAGCCGGGCTCGGAATGGGCCGAAACTTTGCCCACCCCCTCCCCGCGACAAAAATTGGCCCCGGGCACGGCCGCGCCCAAAAAAGAGCAGCCGAACCCCTCGGCGCCAAGTTCGTCCTGCGGAAAAATGCCCAAAAAGGGGGTGGACTATAGCCTTGGGGCGTGGGGCTGGCGAGGTTCGTCCGCCGGACTCGGAATGGGCCGAGACTTTACCCACCCCCTCCCCGCGACAAAAATAGGCCCCGGGCACGGCCGCGCCCAAAAAAGAGCAGCCGAACCCCTTGGCGCCAAGTTCGTCCTGCGGAAAAATGCCCAAAAAGGGGGTGGGCTATAGCCTTGGGGCGTGGGGCTGGCGAGGTTCGTCCGCCGGACTCGGAATGGGCCGAGACTTTGCCCACCCCCTCCCCGCGACAAAAATAGGCCCCGGGCACGGCCGCGCCCAAAAAAGAGCAGCCGAACCCCTTGGCGCCAAGTTCGTCCTGCGGAAAAATGCCCAAAAAGGGGGTGGGCTATAGCCTTGGGGCGTGGGGCTGGCGAGGTTCGTCCGCCGGACTCGGAATGGGCCGAGACTTTGCCCACCCCCTCCCCGCGACAAAAATAGCCCGCGGGCACGGCCGCGCCCAAAAAAGAGCAGCCGAACCCCTTGGCGCCAAGTTCGTCCTCCGGAAAAATGCCCAAAAAGGGGGTGGGCTATAGCCTTGGGGCACGGGGCTGGCGAGGTTCGTCCGCCGGACTCGGAATGGGCCGAGACTTTGCCCACCCCCTCCCCGCGACAAAAATAGGCCCCGGGCACGGCCGCGCCCAAAAAAGAGCAGCCGAACCCCTTGGCGCCAAGTTCGTCCTGCGGAAAAATGCCCAAAAAGGGGGTGGGCTATAGCCTTGGGGCGTGGGGCTGGCGAGGTTCGTCCGCCGGACTCGGAATGGGCCGAGACGTTACCCACCCCCTCCCCGCGACAAAAATAGGCCCCGGGCACGGCCGCGCCCAAAAAAGAGCAGCCGAACCCCTTGGCGCCAAGTTCGTCCTGCGGAAAAATGCGGAAAAAGGGGGTGGGCTATAGCCTTGGGGCGTGGGGCTGGCGAGGTTCGTCAGCCGGGCTCGGAATGGGCCGAGACTTTGCCCACCCCCTCCCCGCGACAAAAATTGGCCCCGGGCACGGCCGCGCCCAAAAAAGAGCAGCCGAACCCCTCGGCGCCAAGTTCGTCCTGCGGAAAAATGCCCAAAAAGGGGGTGGGCTATAGCCTTGGGGCGTGGGGCTGGCGAGGTTCGTCCGCCGGACTCGGAATGGGCCGAGACTTTACCCACCCCCTCCCCGCGACAAAAATAGGCCCCGGGCACGGCCGCGCCCAAAAAAGAGCAGCCGAACCCCTTGGCGCCAAGTTCGTCCTGCGGAAAAATGCCCAAAAAGGGGGTGGGCTATAGCCTTGGGGCGTGGGGCTGGCGAGGTTCGTCAGCCGGGCTCGGAATGGGCCGAGACTTTGCCCACCCCCTCCCCGCGACAAAAATTGGCCCCGGGCACGGCCGCGCCCAAAAAAGAGCAGCCGACCCCCTCGGCGCCAAGTTCGTCCTGCGGAAAAATGCCCAAAAAGGGGGTGGGCTATAGCCTTGGGGCGTGGGGCTGGCGAGGTTCGTCCGCCGGACTCGGAATGGGCCGAGACTTTGCCAACCCCCTCCCCGCGACAAAAATAGGCCCCGGGCACGGCCGCGCCCAAAAAAGAGCAGCCGAAACCCTTGGCGCCAAGTTCGTCCTGCGGAAAAATGCCCAAAAAGGGGGTGGGCTATAGCCTTGGGGCGTGGGGCTGGCGAGGTGAATCCGCCGGACTCGGAATGGGCCGAGACTTTGCCCAGCCCCTCCCCGCGACAAAAATAGGCCCCGGGCACGGCCGCGCCCAAAAAAGAGCAGCCGAACCCCTTGGCGCCAAGTTCGTCCTGCGGAAAAATGCGGAAAAAGGGGGTGGGCTATAGCCTTGGGGCGTGGGGCTGGCGAGGTTCGTCCGCCGGACTCGGAATGGGCCGAGACTTTGCCCACCCCCTCCCCGCGACAAAAATAGGCCCCGGGCACGGCCGCGCCCAAAAAAGAGCAGCCGAACCCCTTGGCGCCAAGTTCGTCCTGCGGAAAAATGCCCAAAAAGGGGGTGGGCTATAGCCTTGGGGCGTGGGGCTGGCGAGGTGAATCCGCCGGACTCGGAATGGGCCGAGACTTTGCCCACCCCCTCCCCGCGACAAAAATAGGCCCCGGGCACGGCCGCGCCCAAAAAAGAGCAGCCGAACCCCTTGGCGCCAAGTTCGTCCTGCGGAAAAATGCCCAAAACGGGGGTGGGCTATAGCCTTGGGGCGTGGGGCTGGCGAGGTTCGTCCGCCGGACTCGCAATGGGCCGAGACTTTGCCCACCCCCTCCCCGCGACAAAAATAGGCCCCGGGCACGCCCGCGCCCAAAAAAGAGCAGCCGAACCCCTTGGCGCCAAGTTCGTCCTGCGGAAAAATGCCCAAAAAGGGGGTGGGCTATAGCCATGGGGCGTGGGGCTGGCGAGGTGAATCCGCCGGACTCGGAATGGGCCGAGACTTTGCCCACCCCCTCTCCGCGACAAAAATAGGCCCCGGGCACGGCCGCGCCCAAAAAAGAGCAGCCGAACCCCTTGGCGCCAAGTTCGTCCTGCGGAAAAAAGCCCAAAAAGGGGGTGGGCTATAGCCTTGGGGCGCGGGGCTGGCGAGGTGAATCCGCCGGACTCGGAATGGGCCGAGACTTTGCCCACCCCCTCCCCGCGACAAAAATAGGCCCCGGGCACGGCCGCGCCCAAAAAAGAGCAGCCGAACCCCTTGGCGCCAAATTCGTCCTGCGGAAAAATGCCCAAAAAGGGGGTGGGCTATAGCCTTGGGGCGTGCGGCTGGCGAGGTGAATCCGCCGGACTCGGAATGGGCCGAGACTTTGCCCACCCCCTCCCCGCGACAAAAATAGGCCCCGGGCACGGCCGCGCCCAAAAAAGAGCAGCCGAACCCCTTGGCGCCAAGTTCGTCCTGCGGAAAAATGCCCAAAACGGGGGTGGGCTATAGCCTTGGGGCGTGGGGCTGGCGAGGTTCGTCCGCCGGACTCGCAATGGGCCGAGACTTTGCCCACCCCCTCCCCGCGACAAAAATAGGCCCCGGGCACGCCCGCGCCCAAAAAAGAGCAGCCGAACCCCTTGGCGCCAAGTTCGTCCTGCGGAAAAATGCCCAAAAAGGGGGTGGGCTATAGCCTTGGGGCGTGGGGCTGGCGAGGTGAATCCGCCGGACTCGGAATGGGCCGAGACTTTGCCCACCCCCTCTCCGCGACAAAAATAGGCCCCGGGCACGGCCGCGCCCAAAAAAGAGCAGCCGACCCCTTGGCGCCAAGTTCATCCTGCGGAAAAATGCCCAAAAAGGGGGTGGGCTATAGCCTTGGGGCGCGGGGCTGGCGAGGTGAATCCGCCGGACTCGGAATGGGCCGAGACTTTGCCCACCCCCTCCCCGCGACAAAAATAGGCCCCGGGCACGGCCGCGCCCAAAAAAGAGCAGCCGAACCCCTTGGCGCCAAGTTCGTCCTGCGGAAAAAATGCCCAAAAAGGGGGTGGGCTATAGCCTTGGGGCGTGGGGCTGGCGAGGTTCGTCCGCCGGACTCGGAATGGGCCGAGACTTTGCCCACCCCCTCCCCGCGACAAAAATAGGCCCCGGGCACGGCCGCGCCCAAAAAAGAGCAGCCGAACCCCTTGGCGCCAAGTTCGTCCTGCGGAAAAATGCCCAAAAAGGGGGTGGGCTATAGCCTTGGGGCGCGGGGCTGGCGAGGTGAATCTGCCGGACTCGGAATGGGCCGAGACTTTGCCCACCCCCTCCCCGCGACAAAAATAGGCCCCGGGCACGGCCGCGCCCAAAAAAGAGCAGCCGAACCCCTTGGCGCCAAGTTCGTCCTGCGGAAAAATGCCCAAAAAGGGGGTGGGCTATAGCCTTGGGGCGTGGGGCTGGCGAGGTTCGTCCGCCGGACTCGGAATGGGCGGAGACTTTGCCCACCCCCTCCCCGCGACAAAAATAGGCCCCGGGCACGGCCGCGCCCAAAAAAGAGCAGCCGAACCCCTTGGCGCCAAGTTCGTCCTGCGGAAAAATGCCCAAAAAGGGGGTGGGCTATAGCCTTGGGGCGTGGGGCTGGCGAGGTTCGTCCGCCGGACTCGGAATGGGCGGAGACTTTGCCCACCCCCTCCCCGCGACAAAAATAGGCCCCGGGCACGGCCGCGCCCAAAAAAGAGCAGCCGAACCCCTTGGCGCCAAGTTCGTCCTGCGGAAAAATGCCCAAAAAGGGGGTGGGCTATAGCCTTGGGGCGTGGGGCTGGCGAGGTGAATCCGCCGGACTCGGAATGGGCCGAGACTTTGCCCACCCCCTCCCCGCGACAAAAATAGGCCCTGGGCACGGCCGCGCCCAAAAAAGAGCAGCCGAACCCCTTGGCGCCAAGTTCGTCCTGCGGAAAAATGCCCAAAAAGGGGGTGGGCTATAGCCTTGGGGTGCGGGGCTGGCGAGGTGAATCCGCCGGACTCGGAATGGGCCGAGACTTTGCCCACCCCCTCCCCGCGACAAAAATAGGCCCCGGGCACGGCCGCAGCGCCCAAAAAAGAGCAGCCGAACCCCTTGGCGCCAAGTTCGTCCTGCGGAAAAATGCGGAAAAAGGGGGTGGGCTATAGCCTTGGGGCGTGGGGCTGGCGAGGTTCGTCCGCCGGACTCGGAATGGGCCGAGACTTTGCCCACCCCCTCCCCGCGACAAAAATAGGCCCCGGGCACGGCCGCGCCCAAAAAAGAGCAGCCGAACCCCTTGGCGCCAAGTTCGTCCTGCGGAAAAATGCCCAAAAAGGGGGTGGGCTATAGCCTTGGGGCGTGGGGCTGGCGAGGTGAATCCGCCGGACTCGGAATGGGCCGAGACTTTGCCCACCCCCTCCCCGCGACAAAAATAGGCGCCGGGCAAGGCCGCGCCCAAAAAAGAGCAGCCGAACCCTTTGGCGCCAAGTTCGTCCTGCGGAAAAAGCCCAAAAAGGGGGTGGGCTATAGCCTTGGGGCGTGGGGCTGGCGAGGTTCGTCCGCCGGACTCGGAATGGGCCGAGACTTTGCCCACCCGCTCCCCGCGACAAAAATAGGCGCCGGGCACGGCCGCGCCCAAAAAAGAGCAGCCGAACCCCTTGGCGCCAAGTTCGTCCTGCGGAAAAAGCCCAAAAAGGGGGTGGGCTATAGCCTTGGGGCGTGGGGCTGGCGAGGTTCGTCCGCCGGACTCGGAATGGGCCGAGACTTTGCCCACCCCCTGCCCGCGACAAAAATAGGCCCCGGGCAAGGCCGCGCCCAAAAAAGAGCAGCCGAACCCCTTGGCGCCAAGTTCGTCCTGCGGAAAAATGCCCAAAAAGGGGGTGGGCTATAGCCTTGGGGCGTGGGGCTGGCGAGGTGAATCCGCCGGACTCGGAATGGGCCGAGACTTTGCCCACCCCATCCCCGCGACAAAAATAGGCCCCGGGCACGGCCGCGCCCAAAAAAGAGCAGCCGAACCCCTTGGCGCCAAGTTCGTCCTGCGGAAAAATGCCCAAAAATGGGTTGGCTATAGCGTTGGGGCGTGGGGCTGGCGAGGTTCGTCCGCCGGACTCGGAATGGGGCGAGACTTTGCCCGCCCCCTCCCCGCGACAAAATTAGGCCCCCGGCACGGCCGCCAGCGCCAAAAAAGAGCAGCCGAACCCCTTGGCGCCAAGTTCGTCCTGCGGAAAAATGCCCAAAAAGGGGGTGGGCTATAGCGTTGGGGCGTGGGGCTGGCGAGGTTCGTCCGCCGGACTCGGAATGGGCCGAGACTTTGCCCACCCCCTCACCGCGGCAAAAATAGGCCCCGGGCACGGCCGCGCCCAAAAAAAGAGCAGCCGATCCCCTTGGCGCCAAGTTCGTCCTGCGGAAAAAATGCCCAAAAAGGGGGTGGGCTATAGCCTTGGGGCGTGGGGCTGGCGAGGTTCGTCCGCCGGACTTGGAATGGGCCGAGACTTTGCCCACCCCCTCCCCGCGACAAAGATAGGCCCCGGGCACAGGCCGCGCCCAAAAAAGAGCAGCCGAACCCCTTGGCGCCAAGTTCGTCCTGCGGAAAAATGCCCAAAAAGGGGGTGGGCTATAGCCTTGGGGCGCGGGGCTGGCGAGGTTCGTCCGCCGGACTCGGAATGGGCCGAGACTTTGCCCACCCCCCTCCCCGCGACAAAGATAGGCCCCGGCCACGGCCGCGCTCAAAAAAGAGCAGCCGAACCCCTTCGCGCCAAGTTCGTCCTGCGGAAAAATGCCCAAAAAGGGGGTGGGCTATAGCCTTGGGGCGTGGGGCTGGCGAGGTTTTTCCGCCGGACTCGGAATGGGCCGAGACTTTGCCCACCCCCTCCCCGCGACAAAAATAGGCCCCGGGCACGGCCGCGCCCAAAAAAGAGCAGCCGAACCCCTTGGCGCCAAGTTCGTCCTGCGGAAAAATGCCCAAAAAGGGGGTGGGCTATAGCCTTGGGGCGTGGGGCTGGCGAGGTTCGATCCGCCGGACTCGGAATGGGCCGAGACTTTGCCCACCCCCTCCCCGCGACAAAAATAGGCCCCGGGCACAGGCCGCGACCAAAAAAGAGCAGCCGAACCCCTTGGCGCCAAGTTCGTCCTGCGGAAAAATGCCCAAAAAGGGGGTGGGCTATAGCCTTGGGGCGTGGGGCTGGCGAGGTTCGTCCGCCGGACTCGGAATGGGCCGAGACTTTACCCACCCCCTCTCCCCGCGACAAAAATAGGCCCCGGGCACCGGCCTGCGCCCAAAAAAGAGCAGCCGAACCCCTTGGCGCCCAAGTTCGTCCTGCGGAAAAATGCCCAAAAAGGGGGTGGGCTATAGCCTTGGGGCGTGGGGCTGGCGAGGTTCGTCCGCCGGACTCGGAATGGGCCGAGACTTTGCCCACCCCCTCCCCCGCGACCAAAAATAGGCCCCGGGCACGGCCGCGCCCAAAAAAGAGCAGCCCGAACCCCTTGGCGCCAAGTTCGTCCTGCGGAAAAATGCCCAAAAAGGGGGTGGGCTATAGCCTTGGGGCGTGGGGCTGGCGAGGTGAATCCGCCGGACTCGGAATGGGCCGAGACTTTGCCCACCCCCTCCCCTGCGACAAAAATAGGCCCCGGGCAAGGCCGCGCGCCAAAAAAGAGCAGCCGAACCCCTTGGCGCCAAGTTTCGTCCTGCGGAAAAATGCCCAAAATAGGGGGTGGGCTATAGCCTCTGGGGCGTGGGGCTCTGAGCGAGGTGAATCCGCCGGACTCGGAATTGGGCCGAGACTTTGCCCACCCCCTCCCCGCGACGAAAATAGGCCCCGGGCACGGGCCGCGGCCCAAAAAAGAGCAGCCGAACCCCTTGGCGC